>CM063722.1:4200000-4407500 GCA_032441835.1 Slavum lentiscoides | reverse complement strand
TAAAAATTATGTTTTTCATGAGAATCGTATGGGATTAACTGCAGTAGTTGTAGATGAGGTTTAAAAATGTATACCGTAGTCTCTGACTTTTCATAAATTATTATTACTTAATTATTTACTCTGCGATCAAACGGCTTTAAGCTGTAACAGTTTTAAGCTTTGTAAGTAACCCGCAAGTTCAGAAAAAAAAAACATTGAAGCGATTTCCCCGCCCCCCTCCCACCGGTCCTATAACGTATTATAAAACTGTCAATCCGTGTTGGTTGACAGTAATTTTAGTTATAGAAACGTTTAACACGTATTCGCAACAACACGTTTTATGTAAATCGGTTTTTGTTTCTTTTTGCGCTGTACAGTTACTGTCGGTGATGAGCGATCCATTAGTGAAGTACTTCAAGAGACAAAACCATTCGAAAATCGCGTTTTGGGTGGTTTCTAGAGCGTACATCTATGCAAGATTCGTGATCGGCATGATCATGTATGTATACCAAGAATGGTTGCTTGAAGCAACGTTGTATCATGTACACATAGCAGTGCCACCCAACATTGTTCTTACTGTTGCCGTCGGTATCTTGTGTTCGGTCGGAATGCTGGCCACGATCATGGGGCCTCCTACGTGTGGATTCGAATTCGATCCCAAACCCGAAGAGATATTTCAGTTTGAACGGATGTTCTGGCCAGAGGTGAGATTTTTTGTTTTTAATTTATTTCACTGGTACGCGTTACGATTATTTTAACAACAAGCGCGTACGGATTCGTATTAAAAAAAAAAAAAAGCCGAGCAAAGATTACAACTGTTGTGTCGTAATAACGTACCTACTAGCTACTTATATATATATAGGTAGTGTGCAACATCAATAGTGATGATATCAAATAATGATACGTTATATTTTATATTTCCTGAATTTATTGTTTTCCCGTGTTGTTAAGTAAACAAATTATCGGAATTACAATCACTGCAGCGGTATAATATTATAGCAAGCAATATATACCTACATATATTATACGTAGTATCTTGTTAAATAAACTATTATTTTCGTTTTATCGCTGAACAAATAGGTACGTGTAAACACTTCAATAGCAATACCTACTTTTAGAGTGGTTTGTTAAAAAAACATATGTTTACTTCCAATCGACATACATTTTCCGACCTTTAAACGGCGTGAAATTTAGAGGGCTTTACTAAATACATTAAAACATAAAATGATATTTGGATCAAAGAACATCGTTATCACTGTACATTTATATGATATGCAATTTAAACGATAATTATTATTATTAGTAATATCTATTTATGTAAATATTGGCGATCGAATAAATAATAATTTATCTTTTTTTTATATACTAAGATACTTATATACAGTTGAGTTTTAAATGCATTTGTATGTTTAGTCGTTATTAAAATAGTAATTGCATATTAAAATTACAATAATTTATATCGAACATATATATATATATATTATTATGCGCCAATATAGGTACATGAATATTGATAAATGATTAATTTTAAATGTTGTAATCAAATCAAATGTAGAATTTTCATCACTGTATATATACTATATATATATATATATATATATATATAATATAGGTATTATGTAATTCCGTTGATAATAATATTTGAATATTGCACTTAAATTGAAGCGTAGACATATATTATTAATCATCGAAGTAAAATAATATATATATACTTATTAGGTGTATTATATGCATGGCGATTTCATTAATCATTGCTTAATAATTATACGCGTATATTTCCGTGCTCTGTTATAAAGTAATAAACAAATTAAGCAAATCAGTTCTAAGAAATTATATGTTTTTAATTGTAAAAAATATAGGTATTTAGTCTTTGTATTTATTTTTAATACCTAATCATACTTCGTAATAGCTGTTTAGTAATCCTGTTGACTGTTCCTGTACTCACAACTACTACTACTACTACTACTACTACTACTACTACTACTACTACTAATATTATTATTGTTGTGATAATAACATTCTTTTTGTTTCTTATTTTATCTGCAGATAATTAAAACGCTATTATAAACACTAAAATAATAAATGTGTTAATTTTTATAGATATTATTATTTAAATTACAAGATGACTAATATAAATAGTTACGTTTATAGACGTTTACATTAATTTTAAGAAATTTGTCAGTATATAATTACGTATAAGTTTATATTTAGTGGATAATAATTTATTTATTGTATTCGAATGTAAAATGTATACAAATCACATTACGTATAAGTAATACAGCTGATACAATTTCAACATTATCAATTCTATAGGTACCTAAAGGTTAAAGGATATCTCATGAGAATGATGGGGTAAGCTATTTACATTATTCTTCCCCTTTATAATAATAAATATTCGCGGGCCTTCGTATAATGATTACTATCGTATACTAATAACTATTGAGAAACGTATAAATATTAGATTTATGTTACAGTTTTTCATTAATTTTCTAAAATAATTTAACATACCTACTAGTACGAATGTTTTACATAAAAAAAAAAAAAGAAATCTTTACCATAAAATGTCGTTATTCTGATATTCGTATAGTACACAATATTACTTACTACATTATTATGAAGAAAATTATTTTGTATTCGTAAATTACATTGCTATATAATATATAATTGGCCTTGACTACAAAATCGGGTTCAGAAAAATAGGCTGCATTACGTACATATAAATGCTAATCAATTCGAAAATAATCCCTATAAAAACATTGATAATTTTAATTTTATTATTATTAACTTGTTATAGAAAAAATAATAATCCTCTTATCTTTAAGGTAGACGATATTTATTTGTTGCATCAAAAATACAGATATCTCTTCTAAACGAGAATGTTATCTTATAGAAAAGTGGATTTAATTGGTTTCCGAGGTCATATGGCCAGTGAATAAAATATGTATAAAAGTAAAACGTAAAAATAAAGCAATTTATGAGATTTGGTTCGTTTATTTTTAATAAAAGGATGAGGCCGAAACTAAAAAACCGTATCAAATGAAAAACCATCGAAACGGGGTAGCTTTTTTTTTTAGAATGATGCGAAGAGAAGGGAAATGTTGATACAAATCAGACACCCTTAGAAAGTTAAAAATATCTTTCTGACAGTTCTTAAAGGCTTTCGAGTTGGTTTGTAACGTCTTAGAGGACTTAAAAATTGTTATATTATTAACGTTGAACAATACTGAGTTTGCCTGTTGTCTTGTCAATTCAATAGGTTTGAATAAATAACCTTTAAGTTCATCCGAATTTTTAAAATAGAACTATGTGGTGCTTGCACTATTGTTCATTCTTGTTTCTAATATTTTATATTACCATTTTAATATTTACTAAAATAATATTTTATTGCTAAGATACCTACTTAATTACTTAAGCGTAAGATTTCATAATACAGTCGATTATTTTATTATACGCTTGTGATGTATATAATCCTTTCTCTAAATCTGGATTTATTCTTTAAGTATAACATTTATATTGTGATTAGAATACTACTAAAGTTTATGACAGATAACAAATGTTGCAATAGAAAAGTTTATAACGTATGTAAAAAACGTATGATTTTTCTTTTACTGGCCATTTAG
The DNA here is from genome assembly GCA_032441835.1 of Slavum lentiscoides. NCBI lineage: Eukaryota > Metazoa > Arthropoda > Insecta > Hemiptera > Aphididae > Slavum > Slavum lentiscoides. Next base: position 4,403,901 of record CM063722.1, on the reverse strand, counting down.
TTATATTCGATAATTTAATGAATATAATTTTTCTTTAAATGGAATATCGGATAAAATGAATTTTTTAAAATTTATGAAAAATCTTTTTTTAAAAAACATTTTCTATTTGTACCAATACTTTTTTTACGGATACTTATAGCCTAATATAGCAACTTGTCATTTTACTGAATGTATATACAAATAAATATAAATATTGAACTCTGATAGCTTGAAGATTATTTAAAAATGATAACTTTTCCCAATAGTTAAAAAAAAAAAAAAACGGTAAAATTGATGAGATTTTATAATATCGTTTTGAAAAAGATTTTCTTTGAGTAATTATGTTTTATTTTAGAAAATAATAAAGCGATAAAAAGTTTTCGAAATAGGTACGTCGGTTACCTAGTTATTTAGATCCTATACACTGAAATTTTAAAATTCTTTATTTTCTGTTTAATTATATGTATGCAGTATACACATTACACACATACCTACTCGTATATATACTTTTTTTTATAAAAATCAAATAAATACGTCGTATTTTGCAGCATATTATTATATTATATGCTTACATATATTATACTTACTATTATTCTTCTATTGTCCTATATAATCTTTCAATGAGATGTACGTTTAATCGAATTTTGCAAATATTTCAGTAATTACATATATTGGCTAATCACACATTAAAGCATACTTTATATCAGCCGGTATATTTCAGTGGTATACGATTAACCGACCGATTAAATATATATACCGGATATATATATATATATATATGTGTGTATTATGACTTATTGACTTGTGTTGTATAGAATATAGATAATATATCCACAATGACGACCAAATTGAAAAACTATATGATTTGATTTAAAACTACATTAAAACATTCGTTTGATCTTCATGAAATTACACAATTCTACGTAACATTATTATTTATACTCTGTTATACCTGTAATTATCTACACAATTCATAGTAATTAACATATTGTGCGAAAAATTATTACATTGTACATTATTCCATTATATATTATACTAGCTGTTGTATTAGTATTAAGGTTGGCAACACCAATGTTCGCTATTGCATGTATTATATCTTTTATTTGTATTCCTTATATATCCAGCAATTCATCATTATGTAATAAACGCATAATACAACATGGCGCTGTGGACAGGGTATAATACAACACTAGCTGACCCGGCAAACGTTGTTCTGCCATATAAATTATCAAATAAATCGAACGTAATTATAAATCGAAAGTGAAATATTAAATTTGAAACTGAAAGTGTGCTGTTGTTGTGTGTCGCAGTTCTGTTCTAGGAGTTTTTTTGGCTTTTTCTTTTTTTATAAATTATTTTTTAATAACAATTTAAATGGTCACCATGGTAACTGTTTAACGTCTAGAATCTTAAAATTTCCCGTATTAGCTACCACTCTCGGGAGGGTGTGCACCTAGATGTGTCAAATGCGCTGAAGGTCATCTTGTCAAGGACTGTCCTAAGTCTCACGAGGAACTATCTAGGTGTACGAACTGCTTCGGTGAGCACACCGTCAATTACAAGAGCTGCCCTTCACTGCTCCAAGAGTAGGAAAAAAGACGTCCTTCCAGACCCAACACCTCTAAAATAGCACGGTCCAAGTACAAACGTACGTACGAGAGCTGGGCCGCATAAATACACCAATCACACCGCAGTTTCAGGTTTGTGGATTGGAGAATTTCAGTAAATCCTTCTAAAGCATCCGCCATCATATTATCTTACAAGTCTACACTATACAGTATACTTACATACTTCAAATCAAAATTAAGGACACAATCATTAAATGGTCCACAGAGATCAAGTGTTTTAGCCTTTTGGGCGTCCCCTTAGATAGAAAGCTAAACTCCGCCAATCGCATGTCGACAAAGCCAAAGCAACGAGATACGCGCGTTTCTCCCAATGCTAAAAACAAATTATTACTATTGCTTGTGGGACGGCCATAGACATATTTCCTTATGTCAGACGCAGCATTCATTAAGCTGTCGGAGATGAGAAGGAAACAAAGGGAGCTGTTAATACCAACATCAACTGCTATATTTTATAAAACACACTGTAAAACATACACATCAAATCAATAATTGTTATTATTGTTACCTACGCGAGTACCTACGCAGAACCCATATTTTGGCCCTCCAACACTTCAAAAACAAGCTGGGTTAAACTCCGCAGCATTCCAATCTGCCACGCGTTACGTTCGATTACACAGCACTGCCTCGGCGGTACTTACGTAAACAACACTTTAATAGGTACTTTAATCGGTAAAAGCATTGAAATAGCTATCACCAGACTAAGTGACCGTATTACAAAGTCTGCATGTCACCACATTTCTACCATAAGCAAAAGGCATTCTTCGTTGAAAATCGACCATTTGAATTCTTATAACAACGTTGCGGCTAATCAAATTTCCAACTCACTCTAAAACTTCATTCACCCTGACAAAAGCATTAACTCGAAAAAGTGCGGGACATTCAAAGCGATACAAAGAATCATATTCAAAACATCAACTGGGGACCAATAGCATGAACCCGACAACAAGTAAAATAATAAACACACGCACACACACACACACACACACACACACACAAGAAAAAAAACGAATTGGCGTATTCAATTAAGCTTCGATGCACACACGAGAGGTAACAAAAAAAAAAAAAATCAATTAAAATCAGGGAATGTTATACCCGGCACTCAACAGAAGCCCCATTCTAACCAAAACAAAAATAAATTCGTATAAAATATGTACATCAGATCTACAATCGCGTACGTCTGCCCAGCCTGGGCCCTTTCAATAATCTCAATAACCAACTGGTCACGTATCGAAGCCGCACGGCTAAGAACTGTTCTAACAGTTCCTCCTCCATACGTTTCGACAAAGACCGTTTTGAGCACCTCTCGTTTGCCATCAGTCAAAGACTTTATTGTAAAAAAAAAATCAGAACGTACGTTCTACGAAAAATGTATACTAAACGCACGAACAACAAGCATTCGAACACGGGCCGAGCAACCGAGAGTACCGTCCAACAAAAAAAAAAAAAATCCGCTCACTCCAGCGGACTAATAACGACTAAAAACACAAATTCTCAAATTGCACCAAACATCAGAGAGAACCTGAAAACAGAGACAATTGATAATTATATTGTCCCCGCGGGTTTGTGTATACAGTAATATTTATTATTATACATACATTAATATATTACACGTTGTACACGTATATAAAATATATGTATAATGTCCAGACAAAGGCGTTTCGCACCGGTCGTTGTCGTCGTTTTGTTGTCGATGCTGGGATCTAACGACGACGACGACGGGGGGGGGGTGGGTGGGTGGAGGATAGACTTCATACAATAGACCCATCATGGTCCGTATAAAACCGCGTATGTGTTACGAGCGGCTTGTAATTTTTTATTCTTTTTTTTTTAATCGGTCCGTATATAGAAATATGAACCACAAGTAGCAAAAATTGTTCCATCCGCCCGCGGCGTACCGTACATCGTAATGCGCGCGATCGCCGTCGTGTGCCGGCGTCAGTTGTGTGTAGTATAACAGCGCGCGCGCGCGCCGTTCGTCCGTGCAGGTGTCCGCCGCCACCGTCGTCGTCACCAACGACAGTCGCGTTACAACATACCGACCCCCTGTGCACCACACAACGAAAACGTCCGTCTTGCACCGACGAGATGACGCGGACCGCGACGACGCGTTGAGCCGCCCCGACGACGGTACGACATCGCCGCTGCCGCAATGAACGCGCCGCCGTCGTCGTCAGAGTCGTCGTCGCCGTCAGAGGCGGCGCGGCGCCGCGAGCTCGACGACGGGCCCGCCGCGTTGATGGCCGTCGACTTTGCGCTGTCCACGGCCGTCATCACGCCCGCGGTGGTCACCTACTGGCGGATCACGTGGATACTGATGGACATATACCTGTTGCCCGAGCACCGGGCGTGGAGTGCCGCCGCGTCCGTGGCCATCGGGTTCTTCGGCATGTTCGTGTTCACGCTGGTCCAGCACCGGCTCAAACGCTACCTGAAGCCCAGGAAGCACACGGCCATGTACTACGTCATATCCCGGAGCTATACCGCCGCGTTCGCGTACTCGTGCGTCAACTCGTGGAGGGGCGTATGGGATGCCATGGACATGGTGACCGGCACCGGTACGCCCGTGGTCGCCGTCTCGCTGGCCGTGGGCATATGCGCCATGGCGTCCATGAGGACCCTGCGCAACGTAGTCGCACCCCCCATAGTCGTGCTCACCGACAACTACGACGGATACTTCGAGGTGCCCACGCTGTTCCGCATCGGATCCCGAGTGAGATTTCTCGTCCTGTACATATTATAAATAATCTCACAATCTATATATATATATATATATAAAAATGGAGCCAAAAATGTATAACAATTCATCAATTAAAAACGGCTGGGCCGATTTGGCTCAAATTTTTTTTGTAATTGTTCGTAATTGCCAGGAGAAGGTTTTTACGGAAAATTTTTTTGGAAAAACCCTTTTTTAAAAATCTTTTTTAAATTTTTTTAAAAATTTTTTGATGATTGATTGGCAAAACAACGTTTGCCGGGTCACCTAGTGTTATATGTTTTTCAATACGTTCGTGTACGCCCGACAATACCGGCATCGCAATCGGCCGACGCTCGAATGTCTGTCCTATGCACGCACTCGCAACATCTCTGTTATGCAATATCCCGAGCAGTGCTGCAGTAAGCGCTGATTAGGTACAGATATAATTGCAGGTTACATAGGTATACCCCCCAAAAAAAAAAAAAATTAAACCAAATTTGAAAACAAAAATGTTACTTTTAAATTTCAAAACGATATCGTCGCATACATTTATTGTATTTAATACATTTAATTTATATACGCGTCTGCGGCGTTATAAAAAAAAAATATATATTTATATTTAAGTATTCCCTGTAAACTTTCAGATATAGCTGATTATACAAAAAAAGAAAAAAAACACTATATATATATATACAAGTTTATATATTTTCAAATTTGAAGTTTCAGATGCGATTATTAATTATAATTAACGAAGTGAATATTTTGTAAATCATACAGTATAAATGAAATTGAATTTTAAATATAATTTTTCAACATTTTATATTAGCTTATATAGATTTTTCGTAGTATATTTAAGAGTTTTTTCCTTTAGTGCATATATCTACGAGTATTATATAATATCTATTTCGTATCGTATTCTAAGTATTTTAAACGTCCAGTCGAACTGTACTATAGCCGTATAAATAATATTATAATAATAATCAGAATCGAGAAAAATACTTAATTTTTAAGCGTTTTAAAGTGAATTTGAAATGGTATTTATAAAGTATACTGAAATCGCAATGTAAAATATACGCTCGAAAAATAATTTTAAAATATGGGTACGCTTGGCGTATAACATTTACATGTATGTAATTTTATTATTATCATATTTTTTTTCCCCATAATTTAAAATCATGTTTGAATATTCGGTAAAAGTAATTTTTTTCTTTATAATTACGCATATGTACACATACATAATATATCGATGTATGTTTATAGATTTTTGAGTAATGTAGGTCACGATTTTCGAAAACAGTTTGCAAAATATGAACGTAAACGATTTTTATCCGATATCGATCGAAGCGATAAAACGTTGATTGAAACATTATCCAAGTCAAAGTGTATTAAAAAAAACACTAAGACTCCTGCAAATGAGAGTTACACCAACACCACGATAGAATAGGGTTGAAATCTTAATTTGTGCACAAAACGGAAGGATTACTGCGGCTTATATAGAAGGGAAGTCCAGGACGCGATTGCTTGTATAGCAAAAGTACGCGAGAACGAAATTAAAAGCAATTTTTTTTTTCACTGGTTTCAAATTAAATTTACAATTTTATATTTTGTACGTCAATTTCGTTCTCGGATAAAATCGATATTAAAACGAAATTGGTCCGAGGAAAGCCGTACCTATTTATAAAATAATTGAATGGGGCTTCAAAGGAATATATAGACAAAAAGCGTAGAAATGTCATAATTTTTGTTTTTAAGCCCCCCTCATTACCCGTGTAATTTATTATTATTCTTATAAATGAGTTTTTTAATATTTCATTTAAATTCTACTTAATATAATTGAATTAATTTTTTTTAAATTTTTCCTTCGTAAAAGTATTATAGATATCCGTTAATTATATTTTTTTTTATAATTTATGGTCGTGAAACAATTGCACTGGCTCGAACAAGTTAGCTTCAAAATTTAGACTATATTTTCGAATCATTCTAACGAACGTCCATTTTGATGTTCAATGTATTGTTTATTTAAATGTGTTATTATTTATATACAACTAAATAATATTTTTCGTTAAAAATGTTCTATTAACACACACATATTATTATATATTAACAAATATAAATATATATCGTTGTTAAATTTATGTACCTATATAAATTTATCAGTTTTTTTTAAATTTGTATACAAATAAATAAAAACCAAATGAATAATATTAAGAATTGAATTCAATTTAAATTCACGTTGAAATTCGAGATATTATGTGTTTCGACTGATTTGTAAGTCATTTTTTTTTCAAACAAAAATTGTTTCAAGTTTAATTTGTTATACTTGTTATGAAAACGTATTGCTTTTTTCTCGCGAGATTTTATAATTTTATTATTATTTCAACGGTTATATTATTAGCTACATAAATTATATGGTACTCAAATACGATACTTAATTTTATTAACCTAAGAATGTTTAAAATATATTTGCCTTTTAACCGCTACATAAAAGAAGAATACAATTTCGCGTTAAAGAAGAAATCGTGTACGTATAAAATACGATCATGACATATTATTATATCGGCAATAAATATTTTATTATAAATTACGTTATAGCCTCATAGGTAATTGTAAATTTGGCAGATTCAATCAATTACATCATCTAAAAATTTTAAAATGTAATAATATGCATTTATTAATAAAAATTCTCGACATATGAAAGGTGCAAAAAAAATATATTTTTAATCACTATATAATATTAAGTAATTTCTATCTTTCGGTTAGCTATTACTATCTGGATTATTTTGGGCTAACCGAAAAAAGAAAAAAAAAATGTCATTAATACAATACATAGATCTAATTTTAAAAACATGTAAATTATTAACTAAATGAAAAAGAAAAAAATAATAACGAGAAAAACGTATACGCGTTAGAATTTAATTAATAGTATAATACAATATTTGTAGTAAAAATAAAATGAACGAAATTGGAAGTATTTGTACAGAGAAAAGAGTAGATCACGAGTTAATTTTTTCCCTATTTTATTTAATTTGGAAATAAATGTTTTTCTTGAATTAACTACTATAACACACTAAATTGTTTGGAGTTGGAAAGAAGAGATATATAACAATAATATATTCTAATTTCTAACTATATAATATAATATAGTTCGTCCAATGAAAATATACATGACAGCTGGCAGATTGTGATTTTAAACTCGCGTATTGTTTTGATTACAGGACGGTACTGGATCATGGCTGTACGTTTTGGATAGTTTTTTCAGCGTGTGTATCATCGGCTCACTGGTCGTGATCGTATGGCGAGGCGTTTGGGCCCTAATGGACCAATATCTGTACCCGGACGACATGAACACAACGGCGATCCTGTCATTGGTAATGTACCTATATTATATACATTTACATCGTGACTACTGTCTAAAAAAAATTATTAAAAAGTGCGTCTAACAAATTTTAAAACAAGCTTATTATTATAGAGACGTACCTAGTAGAGTTAAACAACTTCACGTATGTACAATGTTACTTTTAATTTAAATATGACGTATTGAAATATTTTTGAACGAACAAAACAATTATTTTTCTAGGTAGACTGAATTTCGTAAAGTAGAAAATATTGTTTAAATGGACGTTTTTTAAAAATAGATTTTTTTTTACCGTAAATTCGGACCTTCTTAGGTAATTTATCGACAAAGCTCCGAGAAACGGATTAAAAACGTGTTTTATTTTTGTGTGGTAGCCCGGAGTTATTGTGCAAAGAAAAATAATTACAATTACAATTACTACCACCCCTAAATACATATAGATATTAATATTCATTGCTTTAACCAAGAGTGATGCCATTTTTGAAAACAAATAATTAATTTAATTACTTTATTAATATTATTGAATAAAAATGTTTGATACTCGGTGTATCAGTAGCCGATTATGCGATAACATTGACAACATTTTCTATATTCTTATTGGTTGTCATCAATACTTCTATATTGTTAATAAAAGTGCGAAAAATAGGACATATTTTTTCTATTCAACAAAACTTGCATACTTTCCAGTGTCATCGCTTTAATATAGTACCTACCTAAAACGTTTGTTATTCACGTGGATCTAGAAAGTTGTATATAGAAGCTAATAGGTATATACTATAGGGACATAATTATCATCGTCTAAAGAAAACTTAATGACAATTTGGATCGTTTTGAAAACACTCGTTTTCATACTCTTAATCTGTTTCGAAGACAACGAAAGATACTTGTATACTAAATGAAAAGAATAACGTACACATGCAGACTATAACAATTAACGTTTGTTTAATTGGTCTTTTCCGTAAGTTATTCTGACTGATCGCCGTTCTCTTAACAGTTTGTTTTTTATTAAAACGAATTTGTGCTAATACGCGTAGGTACATGCGCACACATTCACTTATCTACACACACACGAATTGAATTAATGTTCGTTTTATATTTGCCGTAAACCCTCGAGAGTGCAATTTTAAAATAATTTGCGTGAGTCTTAGAAATTTTTAGAAAATTCGACTAACTAAATCTGGTCTAAAAATTTGAGCTGTCGTTTGAAACAAAATTATAATTATTGATTCTTTTCTATCGAACATATTATGTACATTTTACTGTCTTAAAATCCGAATCGTATTCAAATAAACGTCGAAATATCTCGCGTCACAGTGGCACGGCGAAGAGGATTTTTGAGAGGCAAATTTAATTTTTTTGTGTTTTTTATGGGATGTTTCTTAAGGTGGTTATATCAGTAACACAAGTATTCGTATTGTAATGTAATATATTTTATTTAAACAAATTTTACGGCCAATATTCTAGGCTCAGAGCTCCAATATAGAACGGGTGCTCTTAGGCGTAATGTGGGAGTAGGCAATTGCTCTTCTCATCACATAATTTTAAAACTGCATAAATTTTATTAGACGAAATAGAGTGTCAATGACTTTTTTATAGCCTACCCTCTCCACTGGAATTTACGTTATTTGGTGGATAAGTACTTGTTAGATAGAAAAAGTAGCCTTTGATAGTTTGTATAAGCTCGTCACGCCACCGTATCTCGCGTGTTACTTTGATTGCGTTGAATCCCCTATGTTATATTGCATATGAAACGGTTAAATTTTCAAAATACCTCGTCAATAGTGCGTGCTGTTAAGTATTTTAGTAGAGTTATTTAAATATTTTTATTAGAATTATATACCTAATATTTATACGCGCTTATTTGCGCGAGTACTCAATAAAGTATTTTAAATTAATTTTGTTGGTATTAATACTATATAAACTTGTTTTCAGATGTAATATATAAAAAATTTTACTCTACATAAACTGATAGTTTAAACCAGTCAAAAAGTACCGTCGCGTTAAGCTTTAAATAATATCGTTGTTATCCTAGTCGTTTTTTTGGAAATATTTTAACCGTATATAATATATAATATTAATAATAATATAAATAAAATAATAATAATATTTTGTTTGTGTAGATAATAGGATATAGCGTTGTACTGACTGCTTTTGCTTTGCAACCGGCAGTAAAGAAATTGGTTAATGGAGTCACCGGACTGAAACGGATATTCACCGTGGACACATACTTGCTGTTTTCGTTTTTCGGCGCGGTTAACGTCTGGAGAGGTGTATGGATTATGTTGGACGAACACTTTATACCAGGTTAGACGTTATGACAACATAAGTACTATACGTTTATTTCTATTATTACTGATGTTGCTGCAGGATCGTGCAAAAAACGTTATGTTTAAGGAGCCATTTAAATATTATAAATATTTTAAGTAAATATAAATATTATTATAAATATTTAAGTGTTCGTATTAAACGGTTCTAATTTTTTTTTTCGTTTCAATGACCCATTATTGTTTAAAGATTAAAATTGTGTAAATATTAAAAAAAAACGTTTCATCTCCGTTTTTGGACGTCTGTTTCGTGTATACAACTGTAATACCTACTTACTTTTCAGATGCTCCTGTAACCAGTTACTGGGTTTCGCACATCGCCTGTTTTGGATTTCTCGTTCTACTTAATTCTTCCAACTCAATTTTAGTCCGAGGAGTGTACATAGACGCAGAAGAAGATGGCACGCAATGCGTCGATTTCCCGTGTTACTACGTACGGCTCTTAGTTCAGGTGAGATTTGAAGCGATTATTAAACGAGTAAATAAATAGATTAACAATTGTATTGCACATTGTCGCTGTAATCAAAATAGTAATTTTTATAATTTATCTTAATCTATAGTGTATTGAGTTTTGGTAATGTATCAACAAAACAAAAAAAACTTCGATTTTATTAAATGTAGCATGATCACAAGTGTTCGGATTTAGATGTACTTGCATATATATATATATATTTTTTTTGAGTAAACCATGCAGGGGGATAAGATCGCCCCAGAGTTCTTCTTTTTTTCGCCCGCCTGCCCTATTACTTCGTTTTCGCTTAGCGTTCTTTCTGACTCTTTTTTTCTTTTTGCTCTGTTCCTAAGGGTCGTGGCGTGATTTTAAATAGCCTTTAACCTTCCTCAAGAACTGGGCTACCAAATGCAGAAAGAATTTTTCAAATCCGACTGGTAGTTCCAGAGATTAACGCGTTCAAACAAAAAAAAAAAACAAACACTTCAGCTTTATTATAGGTAATATAGATATTATAAAACAGTTTACTATTAGCGCTATCTACTCGACTACTCACATATATTAAACTAACCGAATAACCTGGATTTGCCCGTGCGCAGTTTTGAACGAAAATGTAATTACTTATGAAAAAAAGTCGTAAAATTATCGAAATGCCTGTTCGAAAAACCGTAAAATTTAAATACAATACATCCCCTCCCTTTCCCTTAGATAAAAAATGAAAAAAATTAGCGACGAAAAAATGTTTACCCCCTCCAGGGCAAACTCTTAATTGCGCCACTGAAATCGTGTTGTTTACTAATATTGTACGTTTTACGGTGTTCTCGATTTTAATACAAACATTTTTAGCTCATACATTTTGACATTTTTAGTTTCTAAAGTACATTTCACGAATATAAGTTCATATTATGATTATTCGCAATATATTAGTAAATATTTTTCAACAAGTTTCGACAAAATTTTAATTAAAATTTACTAAAGTTTTAGAAAAATTGTACGTATGTATCACCGAGTTTAGACACTATGTAGTGTCCATAACTCATTTAAGACAAAAAAAAAAAAACTTAAAAATATTGTAGTAATAATTTATTTATATGTATATTTTCGAATTTAAAATCGTTTAATATTTCGTGTATGACGATTTCGAATAAATTCATAAGAAATATTTTTTTTTCTTACATATCTGAACATTTTTTATGCATACATGAATATTTTATAAAGCATATTTCATGGTTTTTTTTTTTTTTTAAGTATATAAATTCGAACCCTATAACAATAATCAGTAATCTCACGTGTTTCCTATACAAATGGTAAATACACAGTACATATAAATCGTGTATAATGTGTACACAATGATACAAATTTATATAGTGTCCCTTTTCTCTGCGCCTTCATATAGAATCCTTTCTACCGTGCCACTAATACGTAATATAATGCGTTTAAGTGTTTAATCGTATTTAAAATATTATAAATGGAATTTTGATTAAAACGGCAAACTGTGTATAAAAAAATAATATGCGACTATACATAATATACACTCTTAGTATTAGTATATGTATAGTATTATATTTAATACATTTTTTTTTAAACATTTCTCAAATATTTATATCAGTGAATTTTTTTTCGGAAAGTTTAAAAAAAATGACCTATTATACATATACTAGAATTTTGATTTATTGCGGGAGCCCTTATTAAGTTTAAAGTTTTAATAGTCTGTATAGAATGTAACACTGATTTTAACTAACATCATATTATATTAGCAATTAGCATCGTAGCATTCAACCTAAACATTCCTGATATTGCAGCGTACCTTATCTAACCCTGTGCTCCCTGAACCTCCAATCTCTGACAGATCGACGACTTGTTCATGATATGTCTTTCCTCTCTAATATATTCTTTGTAGTCAAATTAGCTCTCCTTCTCTCTTTCAGCATATTAACTTTAGAGTTCCCGCACGCCCTACTGCCGTAGCACTGTTTCTTTCTTCATTCCTTCATGCCCTACCGATTATTTAAGTAATGAATGTGTTTCATCCATCTTTTTTTGTAAATATTATGCCTTGTAATTTCAGACTTATGCTCACTTATTCATAAAATAAAAATATTAGGTACGCATAAACATTACAAAAAACACAGTTTTTAAAATTCTAAAATATTATTCAAATTTAATAACTATTATTTTTAAAAACCTATAGATCAATTCACAAAAATATTTTATCTACACAAACACAATAAGTAGTAACAACGTTATACATTTTAGACTTTTGACTAAGTAACTTTGAACTAATATTAATATATATATATATATATATATATATGTAATACTGTAATAGCAATTATAAAAATTTCTTAGAAGAAATTCCTGTATGTGTACTTGTTGAACTATATTCAATACGCAATATACACTATAAATACAATATACACTATGTATGTACTGTATATGTATATGCTAGAATTATTTCTTATTATTTAATATAAATTATGCTTGGTCTTAAGTGGTTATATTTCATAACCACCTATTTTGCTTAGCCTATATTTTATAAAAACTGGTATATGTAAACTACATCGATTTTTAGTTTTCGAGTGCATATTATTTTAATACAATTAATAAACCTACTTTGCGTACTGAAAAGGAAAAACAGTAGCAAAAACAAAAACAAAATTACAAATCATTCATTTGAGTGACCTTATGGTAAACAATTATGTTTTTGTATACAATTTGCAAAAATTACAAAACTAACAAAATACACGAATTGTTTAGTACTTGAGTAAGTAAATTTTAATGGGGGCAAAAAAAAAAAATATTATGTTTCATATTTGCACAGAACATAAAAATAAGAGTTTTATCCGAAATTTAAATTGTATGATAATGTGCACAATAACCTGTAAACTATTTAAATGATAATATCTCAGATATGGTGTTAACGCGAAATAATGTACGTAAAAAAATAAAATGTATATAAAAACATTGATTTGGAAATAATTTGTTGAATGCGAATGAGTACTAATGATCTATTACAAAGTTAAAATGAAAACATGTAATTCGATTATCTCTTAAATGAGTAAAAGGTTATAAGGCGCAATTAAATCTGTAAAAAATATAATAATACGCACTTAATAACAGAAAATAGTAATAATAATTACGCGTTAAAATTATTTATCATAAAATAATTATTAATCACTTTACAGATGTACGTGGTAAATACGAATTGCACTTGGGTATTTAGGTACTTGAAACTATTCAAAAATTCTGAACATTGTTACAGAATTAAATATTTGATAGTAAATTATTTGAATTGATAATATGACTACAGAAATTGATAGAAAATCACGTCGTTTTTATAACATAAACGAAAAGACGTAATTTTGAAAAAAGTATCCTCTACAAAAAATTGCCTTTAAATTACCAATATATTTTAAAATAAGTTTTTAGTTTACATTTCGAACCGCCTCAAAAATCTCTCAAATTAAAGAAGAAAAAGAATGAAATATCTTAAAAACGAATGGATCTGTTCGAAATCATATGGATTTTGTATCACATCACATCGCCTCTTTTTAGGCCTTTCTCTTCCCTTTTATCTTACACCACCTCCTTTGTTATTATTTTTACTGTCACTCTCTCTCTCTCTCTCTCTCTCTCTCTCTCTCTCTCATCTCTCCGTAAAATATGCTCCAACCATCTCAAATTTATCCTCTCGCATTTTATCAACTACTGGAGCCGCCACTCCTATGCTACCTATACGCGAATATACCCATTTCTTACTTTACCTTTTCCAGTCACTCCACTCCATCTTAACATCATCATTTCTGTTACACTCATTCTTTATTCTATTTTCTTGTCTATACTGCCCAACACTGTGATTCATACAGTATTGTTGTAGATCTCGCTACTGTCTTATAAAAATCTACCTTTTAAGCTAATTGAATCCTTTTATTATACAAAATACTTGACGCTTTTCTCCACATATAATATTTCTTACCTCTGAAATGATTTCTTTCAAAGAAATAAGAATATAATGTTATATTGTTAATAAATTTAATTTATTCAATTTTTATTACAACTAGATACTTTAAACACATTAAATTATAAAAGTTGACATTCAAGAGTGACACGCTGGTCATGAGTCTGCGAAACTCTCTGATGCGACGGTCCGAAAGAGTGTGGTCCGTCGCCGATATTATTTTAATCATGCTTACAAAATGGCACGTATAATTTAACGATAGCCACTCTCTTATTTACAAAACTCATTATACAATTTGATAATGAGTGGCTATCATTACAATATCCTCTTCAAAGCCACCGTCCTTTTGTAATATAGACCCTATAAGTATACTTGAATTTTTCAACTTCACCCACAACCTAACCACACATTTTCATCGCCCGTCTTTCTCTATTGGATCTTTGCTCCTTTATACTAAAATCTACCCTATATATTCTGGTTTACTCCTACCAATTCTAAATTCTTTGCCTTAAAGTGCTACTCTTCACACTTCAATCCTATTATTGTTAATTTCATCCATATTTTCATCTCCCAGCACAATATCATCTGCAAACATCATACTCCATGGCCCTCACCTCGTATAACCCTTTTTATTTCATCCATTACCAAGGAGAATAAATACGGACTCATAGTTAAACACTAGTACAGTAGTGGATCCTATACTTTGATATTAAAACCTTTTGTCTCTCCACGCCAAGTTTTCACTTATGTATTCGCTCTTTCATACATATATTTTTTCACGTAAACCTAGATAAACGTAAGATCAAAAATCTCTGCCCAAAAAGTATTTATCGAAAAAATAACACGTTATTTTAAAACTAATAAAATCTCATTTTTGAAAAAATAAAGTATAATTCTGGGTTACTATATAATGTAATAGTATATACTATATATTTCAAATTTAATTTGATTTTATATTTGTGCACATGTTTATAGAAGAGAAAGCGAAGAAAACAAAGGCAAGTCGAAGAAGAGGGTAAAGAAATGATGCAGATCAAAGCGGGGATCGGAGAGAAAACAATAGACCCGGTGGAGAAAATTTTACTTACGAGTGAAAACTGTGGCGTAACAAAAACGAACGACACAGACGAAACGATAAAAATATTAATCAACAACGGTAAAATCGTTTGACAATCAACCGATATTTCGAGGTTTGTACTTTTAGATCTTAGAAGGTGTATTTCTTTATATAAAAAAAGGCAGTATCTTGCTTACAACATAAAAAAAACAAACCCATCATTTTGTGTTCGTTTAACTTACGAGTAATTTTCTTTTTTTTTAAGTCTACATAAATTTCGATTTTTATTTATTGTGGTGTACATATACATATACAGGTATATATATATATCATATATGTATGGCCTTTTTTTTCACGTATACCAATGTTACCATCATGTTAATGATATCGAAATAATAAATAGTTAAGTATATAATGCGTTGAAATTTACGAATGTTAGATTAAACGCGTGTACATTATATTATAATATATATAAAGCGTGTTTATTGTTTATGAGAATACAATTTATTATTCGTTATATAATAAAAGTAAAATTTGGAATTTTTTTCTTTAGATCCAAGTACACGATATTGTATAATAACGTTTTATTTTTGTTATATTATTGTTATTATGACGGATAAACACTTTTGAAAAATCTACGTCAGGATGCATTAGAAATGTATAGTTATATTTACGTATTAGTTTGTTAAAAATTAAAACCGCTTTATACTTGAATGTTAATATAAATTATTTTATGTTTTATTATATGATAAACATTCCTTTCAAAAAAAAAAAAAAACGTGTAATGCTATTTTTTTATGACAATAGGAGTTGAATAGATTTAATTATATTTTTAATTAATTATTTATATAATTTTTATTAAGACATTAAGTTTTTTTTTTTTGTTATACCACTAGTATCGCAAGTATATATTATAAGATATTCATTTTTTAATTTTAAAGGTTTTTCCTGAACTATTTATAATAAGTGTTAAAATTTGTTCGTTTATATAGTATATTAGACAGATACTTAAAATTGTATAGATATTTGTTTATAATTGATATTCTCGAACGAAATCTATTTTACATTTCCAAACTTGAAGTCTTATGTTTTCATGTTTTTTTTTTAATATAATATTATAACTTATATTGAAAGTTTTCGTTATGGAATATTAAAAGTAGAGTTAATTTTGTAATATTATTATAAAACAGTTGTTGTAAGCTAAAGTAGTAATACAGTGGCTACTATGATGATGCGTACCAAATATTATTACTTCTTCGTGTACTATCCGACTTAAAATTTGAAATTATAGGGTAACACTTATATTATTTAAAGTGCCTAAAAATTTTCTCACGCGAAAGAAAATGTACACGTTTTGAATTCGTTAAATATAAATTCTAAATAAACAATTGAGACAATAATTAGATATAATGTCAATATATGGCACTAAAATTTAGATTATGCGAGTATATACGTAAAAAAAAAAAAAAAATCGTTATGATAATTCAAAATGTGTACTATAATATAATTTACAAAACTGTTTTATTTCGACTTATACATATATATTATACGCAGAATTTAATAGATCAATTCAAATACACCACAGCGGAGTATTTTATTTTATTTATAGGTAATGTACTGCACAATGTGCAGGACTTGCAAATTAATTGTTCACGATTGTATACTAAAAATTAAATAACACTAAATTGTATAGTTACCATTTTACCCGTGTAGATATTTATATTTTGTAAACGACAATGTATTTGAAATTAAGTATACTGGATACGTGGAAAAAGATGTTTGGAAAATTATTCAATTCCTGTATTATTAGTTCGTTCAAAACAATATAATATTTCATGTTTGTATACCAATAAAGTTTTTCCGATTACATATTATATTGCAACGAAAGTGTCGTGGATCTCAAGGTTTGTTAGTGCACTAAACGATATTGAAAATTAAAGTATTTTAATTGATCAAAATGGCGAAAAAGCCAAGTTTTTGTAATTGAAAATATTTACGAATTTTTATCACGCGTTCATAGTAACAACGTTTATTATACGTAGGTATTACACGTGTACCTAATATAACTGTATCGAGTCGGTTCTAAAAATCGTGTAGGTACACTGTATTATAACGTGACAGGCCACACTTTGTGTACAATATGAAATTGGAAAGTGCGAGAAATCTCTGTCAAGTTTAAATGGTTTTTTTTTTTTTTTATTCAAATTTTCCGCTCGATTTGTGTTTGTAAATATTTTTGGGATATTTATAAATTGGCGCATATGCCTATAAGTACACTTAAACCTTCCACATCCGTATATAATATTATAATAATTGTTGCGCGTATTGTTTTCATTCTAACCGCGCGAGTTTGATTTGAATTGGAAGTAAAACGCAGAGGACGTTGCGTAAATTGCGCTTCCAGACAATTCAAGTTCCTCGACGTCCGTTTCGACGTTATATATTATATACAGTGTTAAAACACTCCCCGGCAAGGTCCCGCCGACTCGTTATTGGACGGACAATTGAAGAACAATGGAGGTAAACGAAGTTTTAATAAATCGTTTCTGTGTCATTATAATATAACCAATACGAACGGTATATGAACGGCGTCGCGTCATATATAATATAATAGAGTTCATCGTAATAATATCATAATTTCTACAAAATACACCACGGGCGTGTTATGGTATAAAAACTTTGCAAACGGCAAGCACAGGAAATTTTAACAGTATTGTGTTACGAAGACAACAAGAAAGAAGAAAAGAAACGGTGTACCGCGTAGAAATACGCATAAAATATTCGAAAATTGGTAATGTTTATGATAAAAAAAAAACAAACCGGGAAAATGGACCAAATGTTTACACATAAAATGAATTACAATATATTATCTACACGCAATAGCGGAGCTGTTTTAATATCTTTGTTAAGAAGTTACGAGATTATAAAATAAAAATGGTAGCGTACCGCCGGGGTGTTGTGGATGTCACGCTCAAGTGAATTATTATTTGCGTAAAGATTTTAGAGTTTTGTTATAAATCTGAAAGCAACGCGATAAATCATTTCGAGTTTCTGTAACCATTGTATAGTTTCAAAATCACGAAGAAATCGCGTTTTTACCGTTTTTAACGGTAGTTATTTTGAGTTTTATTATTATTTCTTAGGCGCTTTTGAGGAAATCGAAAAATGACCTCTCTAATAATTACCAACTATGTAGATGCAATTCGCTACCGGAAACAAACTATGACTGTTGTAAAGATCGGAGCACTCGTTCTGGTAGAATTATTTTTGGATACAGACATAAAAAAAAAAAACACCACATTGTAAAACCTATTACATTCCTCGTTCCGCTCAGAATCTAAAAAATGGTAAAAAATTGTATTTTTATAAGTTTTTTTGAGAATTAAAGATATTTATTCAAAAATAGCTATGCTATTGCATTATATAGATAATATTATTGTAATTCATTTCGGTGCAAAAATTTGGTGTCTAAAGCATGACTATATAGCGTTCATTGTTCTTTACCTGCGCGAAGCAATATTATTTTGATGAAAATCATCGGAGTGCTCTTACGAAGTGATTTCAACAAAAACGCGTATTATTATTATTATTATTATTATGGAACCGCGTGTTATTCGTATATTATTTTACTCGATCAATAATAATAATAATAATAATAATAATAATAATAATAATAATAATAATAATAATAATAATAATAATAATAATAATAATAATTAGTAATAATGTAAAAATATGTATACGATATATAAACCACAGCTGGAATTCTCGTGGAAAATACTTGTAAGTGTGCAAATTCAACAACGGTAAGATGTAACTGAATTTTCACTAAGTATAACTCAAAATGTGTCGTAATACTCGAAACGATTTATTTGTATACGAATCCTACGCAAATTCAAAAAGGACTTTTACGCGTACGAACAACGTTCGTGATAATATCCTCGAGTATAGTAGGCACTGCGGTATTTTGATTTTGCAGTGCGTTATTATTGAATGGGTGCCACTCGGCTCGAATGGCATTTAAATAATATGTAATAATCACGTCGCGTTCGGTTTTCATTAAGAAAAAAAAAAGTCGTCGAATATTCCGTAAATAAATATTTCCAACACAGACAAATAGAATAGAAAATGTCGATCGCATCGTTACAACGTCTATATAATAATATTATGTAATAGTGCAGATAATAGAAGTCTTGTTCCTCACCTGTAAAACCACCACGTCGCATCTATACCCGTCTTCTGTAATTCCTGCACATTAACAATTTCTGTTCCTCCCGCAGTCTTTCCGATAATAATACGATCATCACCAGCTGTCTATTGGTCTATTCCGTGTAGTCCAGGAAAAGTTTTGTGTATAGGTACACAATATACACATCCAAGAGGAGACGTTAACGTAATATTATTCTTTTAAACGTTTCTATGATAATCTCGTTCGTTTTGTGTTTTTCGCGCATAATGTCCACGTACAGTTATTGCCGAAACTTCCGTTGCTGTCTATATTCACACCGCCATTATTATAAGACTTCCGCGCAGGTCTCCTTCGTTACACGCACACATTGTGCAGGATATCTTTTTCTCGACCACTACCGCGTTGCCACGTCTCGCCCTGTATTCGAACGTGTGTTAATGCAAGCGTTATGTCTATTATTGTTTACAGGCCACAACTGTATACAAAACACACTGCGTTGCACTGTGCACATTTACAGTGCCTACACGCGTTTTATTAATAGTACAGATATTTCGTTAATAATAATATGTACCATTTAATAAGTTTTTAATTGGCCAATAATATAATAAACGTTTTAATTAGTTCTCGGGCAATAATAATACTTTTGGCACCGGGCACGAAAACAACGGTTATTT
Source organism: Slavum lentiscoides (assembly GCA_032441835.1). Classification (NCBI taxonomy): domain Eukaryota; kingdom Metazoa; phylum Arthropoda; class Insecta; order Hemiptera; family Aphididae; genus Slavum; species Slavum lentiscoides. Next base: position 4,383,591 of record CM063722.1, on the reverse strand, counting down.
CGAAAACGACTAATACGCATTAATACGGTAGCGACTACATTTAATTCGTCGATACATAATATTATAATGACCGCGGTTTTTGATCCTGCGCCAAACACACGCACGGCACGTTATAAAATATTTAAATCCATTTCGATTTTACAACGTTATAATTTATGCGTGACGTGCGGCGCGGCGAGAACGTCGCTCTGTAGACATAATATAGGCGGTGTGTTATTTAAGCTGTATATTATTATTACATAACGCGTGTAATTTATTATAACGAGTTCTTCCTCTTCCCCGCGATCGCGCCATTCATTATTTAGTCAGGTACCGCCGCATGTAGTTAATTTGGCTTTTGTTTTGTAATTTAAATCGATTTAACACTCTTCTCTCGAAATCAAAAGTTTGGCAAGTCGTGTGAATTCTCGATGTTTCACGCGTATACACCATACCCCGCTACAGCATCAACACGTTCCGTCGTGTTCACACACCCCATTGATCAAGATAATACCTATTATTATTTCGATAATAAAACGATTAAACGCGCGAGCGGTGCAAAATGATCCGGGTCGTGTGGATTTGGAAAAAGAACGCGCCATACCTATATCGGATATTTATGTGACGTATCATCAGGGGCGGAAATTTATATTCCACAATTATAAACGGCCCAAACTCATTATTTTATACCGACCTATTTATCGATTGATTATATAAATACACCACTGGTCTTGGATCTTTGAAAAACACAATTATTTACCTTATTACGATTACAGTAGCGAATAAATGATATCCCTAAAATTTTAATCAGTGCAAAACAAAAAAACGTAATAATAGGTCCATTATGTTAATATTCAATCTTTTTATTAAAAATAATCAATTACCCCTACTATATTGACATATTGAACCGGTCCGGTGTGCTACAGCACACTAGCCTGGCACCCTGGCCACCCAGTCCGCCCCTGCGTATCAGCCGTGTATTATAATTATTATACGATACACGAGCCGTTGTGTTGGATTATTATTTTGAATCCTCGGAGTTAATGAATATCCGTGTTCCGCATTCGGTAAAAACGAAAAAACTACGCGTATTTTACTATACAATTACAAAAAAAAAAACAATATTTTATATAGCGTATATAGAGATATTGTGAGGCAGCTATATAACTAACCAGCTACCTGTTGCTGCAGTGGCAAGACCGTGTGAATTTAAACGTTTTACGCGAAATCGGAAACGCGAGATTCTTCCAGTAAGTAGGTTCGTTGTACACTGTACAGGCTATAGCGATTAAAAAGAAAGACAAAAAAAAAAAAAATCGAATTTGTGTATACATTTGGAAACGTTCAAAACCCGTAAATTTAATACAGGCATACCTGATGTATATATATTCAGATATTCTCCATTATCGTAATATAGCCGCGGACAAATAATTCGTACTGCTGCAATACCCCCCGAGCGCTGAGGGCATTAAAATATTAGTTTTATGCCTGCGCTGGTATTATATCATAATATAGGCGTGCGCGCGCGGTAGGGCTGATTGATATATATATATATAATATATATTATGATTTATGTTTTGAACGTTTTTCAATTATTTTATTGGATTATATTTGTTTTATTAGATTAATTTTAAATCAATATTGATGAATTGTATGTGTGAATTAATGAAAAATGATTGTTTACATTTTCCAGTCACCAACAAAATGGTCATTTCGAAGTTTATAGAAAAAAAATTTCTATAATTTTTTTTCTTGTGCGACCGTGACAGGGGGGTGGGTGGGTAGTCAGATTGAATTTACCCATACCTGACTCAAAAGTCTGCGCACGCCTATGTATTATATACATTATTTTCGGGCACGGAATTTCAAGCGCATTGAGTAATGTTTACCGCCGAGAGCTCAAGGCGATACGCACACAGTCAAGTATGAAAATTTTACGCCATTAAACATCTGCGGCGTGTTGCTTAATATAGAACAGTACTTATCAAAAATAGAAACGCGGCACGAGAGAAAATATCGAGAAAACGATTGACAGACAGACACTCGCAGTCTGCGTTTTGGCATGCACCATGGCACTACTTCAAGACTCGGGTCATTCGTACGTCTCCGTCGAATTCGAGGTATTCGGGAAAGTACAAGGTAACACAACACAACAAACCAACACCGGATGATTATTTTTTTGTTTTGTTTTTCCCGTAATTTTAACCCATTTGCACCGTCCGTATATAGTAATAGAATAGATATTATAATATATAATATACGACACATCGCGTCTCGAAACGATTTCGATTTATATAAACCTTCCTGCGGATCCTCTTCTGTACCTCTATTCTGTAACCCGATAAGACCTGTTAACGACAACTTTCGGTTCGTTACGCTATCGAAACGATTTATACCCTCACGAAAAATTGTCGTTAGCTATCGATTTCTTATCATTTTGGTGGACATACACTTTGTAAGCGCGAGTTATCGATAGAGTCATTTACAGGATCACGATATCGATAACAAAATTCGATACATTTTTAAAATTTCGATGAGAAGCTCTTATCGAATTAGTTTGTTAACACGTTATCGAGTTACAGAATAGAGCTACAGCTGACAGCCCGCGGTCGCTTTCGGTGCGGACGCAATACCTACGTTTTATACAATAAAATATTATAATAATATCGCACATACATTTGTACAAGTTTTGTAAATAAATGTTATCGTGTTTAACGAGGATATATTATAATATTATAATAAAATAGTGTGCACCACAATACGCACACGTCGCGTAGGTATAGACACGTCGAAAAAAACGAGTACGTCGTCGTTAACGGCGTTTTAACAGCGCGCGTAACAAATTTAAATTGTTTCGTTAAATTATTTAAATTATCATCCACCGGCGCGGCGATGCGTTTCGCTTAAATGTTAAGTATACTGTTTATTAATCTTTGTTACGAGTAATATGCGCGTGTAACGGTCGGTCGTCGTGTTTTAGAAACGAATTTAATAATTCGAGCTTAACCTATTTTCGCTTGGCCAATACCATCATCATCGTCGTCGTCGTCGTCGTCGTCGTAGTTCAGTTAGAGAACGATATCAGTCTACGCTGGCGGTGGGGTGGACACGGCTATCTACACAAATCCCCTCCTCCACGCGTTGCTACGTCATCACGTGGTGGTGTCACTTATTTATAGAAATTTTAGTTGTATTATGACGTGCGCGTTGTTTTTTTTTTATGGGGAAGAGGGTGAAAAGGAGTAGTTCTTTGTTTGGGGACAATAGGTACTGGTAGCTGATAATGTAGTATATAATAAAATAAAATAGTGCGCAAAATTCGTGATCGTCGAATAGTCTGCAAACGTAAAACGGATTTTTCATGAAAAATTTACCGAAATTTGATCCGAACGATCACGTGGTCATCAGGACCGCATTTAAGGGATTTAGCCGTCCCGCGCAAATTCCTCCTCCCTCCCCGTTTAGCGTTTCATATATTTTAATCTTTTTCTGTTTTTCGTTTATAACAAACGACGTTTACATACAGCTGCGGCATAGGCGTGCGCACGGGTAGGGCTGATTGGGCTTTAGCCCCCACCTGAGAGAAAATTACATAATGAATAATTTTTAATAATAAATAAATATTAATGTTAATTGACAATTGTTAATATTATATATATATTATGATTTATGTTTTGAACGTTTTTTTGAATTATTTTATTAGATTAATTTTAAATCAATATTGATGAATTGTATATGTGTGAATTAATGAAAAATGATTGTTTACATTTTCCAGTCACCAACAAAATGGTCATTTCGAAGTTTATAGAAAAAATTTCTATAATTTTTTTCTTGTGTGACCGTGACAGCCGACGGGGGGGGGGTGGGTAGTCAGATTGAGTTTGGCCATACCTGACTCAAAAGTCTGCGCACGCCTATGAGCTACGGTAGGCATAAATAAGACGATAATTTAGAAGCTAGAATTGAATAATTTAAATAAGAAAAACCTATGTAATATTATATTATGATTTTTTAATCAGTATTTGTAAAATACAATCGTATAAAGTACAAGTCAAGACTTGGATTGTAAATTCTCTCATTCAACTATAATTATTATACAAATAAATTAAAATGATCAAATTTTATTCTAAAAATAAATTATCAACATTTTTTTCTACATTTTATTAAAGCGAATTCTTCAATTACACCATTGTAATCGACACTTTTGAACTTAAAATACTACCACGGCCATGACCCATGGACACTATTATATTTCCAAGACCAACTCCACAAATCTGCCGCTCGGTGCAATCGCATCTATTGCACCCCCTCCTAAATGCGACCCTACAAGTGGTCGTTTCGTAATGATTAAATTTGACTGATCAAATCAAAAACTATTATAAAACGAACCTCGAACACGAGAAAAAAAAATATTAGCGTGTCTTTAAGCTCATAAAAATAAACTATACAAATTAAGTGTGCGAAACAAAGAAAAAATACGAATTGCGTTGGTTGGCATTGTTTGCATTTCGCGACTGGCATCGCTCGCCAAATCTCGTTTAAATTTTAAAGTATTAACACATTGCACGATACTATATTGGAATTCATAATATTTGGTAATCGCAGTTAATTAAACTAACGATGCGTGCTGGAAATGTGTAATGATTTTTCAAAAAAAAAAAAAAACTAATATACTTAATAATAATAATAATAATATACTTAAAAATTCGTCATTAAAAAAAAACAAATTTTTTTTTGTCGCGCATAAAACGTAATCATATAGTGACTATATATTATTATGTATTAGTGCATATACTATATACCGATATTACCTATCACACATTGAGCGTTTTAAAATTTTAGTGCAAAGCGTATAATATATTAAACGTACGCTTCGCGTACAAGTTGAAAAACCTTGTTAGGTACATTTTATATATCCACTCGAAAAATCAACTTTTAAACCTGTCGAAATGTGTTTTTATATGATCGCGCCAATGACACGAGCCTGGGCTTTTATTATTCGGTTGAATAATTGTATAACAACTCTGTTGTATCTCCGCAAACCGTTTCGAACGTATTAAAGCAATATAAAATAAAAAGTAAAAACCAATGTATATTTTTTATTAGAAAAATAAGAAATTATAGTATCATTTCCGGGCCACAAATTACTTTCTACATAGGTACACTGTAATGAATATTCCTTCGTGGACGTACGAATAATAATACCAATGGATACCTATATATTTAAACTCGAGGGTTTGCATTGGTTATGTCTCGACGTATGTTTTGAAAAATGATTTAAATTTGGCGGATGAGGTCTGCGGAAGGTGTAGTGTTAGTGAAAGCCCAGAAGTGAATAAGAGAACTTGAAGAGTGGAGTTTAGCGCTCCAGGGGAAAGGACTATGGAATAGTAGAAGTAAAACAGTGACAATTGTGTACTATTTTGGTGGTATAATCAGGGAATTTATAAGGCAAGGCATGTAATGAAGCTGAGTGAGGACGCAGAGTGTGACGTTGATAGATTCAAATACCTAGGGTCGGTAGTACACAAGAATGGTGGTTTTGAGGAAGACATGAAAAACAGAATAAAGTGTGGTTGGAGAGAAGCGTCAGATATGTTTTGTGTGACAAGAGGATACCAATAAGATTGAAAGGTAGATTTTATAATACAGTAGTGAGGCCAGGGTACAGCAGTGTTGCATACACCTTATTGTTTGGCAAAATGATACAATTATTTAGAGATAAACGTTTCAGCTATAATTGTCTAAGCACCAAAACAAAAACTGTGCATTGTTCATACAAAAAACTCTTAAAAATTTAAGATTGAACTTAACTCTTTTAAAATATTGTCAATGTATATATGATTTAATTGTTGTTGTTATAAAAAAAACTATAATTCGTAATTATACAATATTTATTTTTACAATTTTGGTTATGTAATCGTTTCATTCACAGGTGTATACTTTACCAAGTACTGTAGAGATCGGAGCGCTGAGCTCGATATCGTCGGATGGGTCAAAAACAGTAAAAGAGGCACGATAATGGGCAAAATGCAAGGACCGAAAGCCAATGTTGAAACAATGTAAGTATTGTTAACAGAATTTACAAAGTAAGAAAATCCAAAATACCAGTGTTCAATCTTTCCACGCATTTTCCCTCTTAAATACCTACAAAAGGATGTGTAACTTAATTAACAAATATGGCATAGTCTATTTTATACCTTGTATAGAAATAAATGCACTGACTACAAAAATATTGTATTATTTAGGATCGGATGGTTATCAAATGAAGGAAGTCCCGGAAGCAAAATTGAACGGTGTGATTTGATGAACTTTGAATATTTGGCCAGAAAAGAGTTTAACGGATTTAGCATACGATTCTAAACAACTCTTTTTCCTCTCCGAGAAATAAAATATTTATACTTGCGTTCGGTATGCACATCAAAGACCCTGTGCATACATTGTAAAAATAAAAAGACATGTACATACTGTTAAAATTTTTATAAATTATTTATTATTTTTCAAAGTCGATATTATCTCAAATGTCAATTACATATACGTCTTATCTTAACAATATTATTTTATATATGTAAATCAAATCACGTAAATATTATAATGTATTAGAAAAATGAATAAAATAAAAATTATTGATAAAACAATCTATTTGCTACATATAAAAAAAAAAAAAAAAAAAAAATGATAATAATAATAAGTGTTGAAAATACATATCTTAAATTCTAGGCATTTTACGATTAAAAAAATATTTACAAATTTTCATTTTGCCGCGTTATATATGTTACAGATGCCCCATGAACACTATACAATATGACATATTACTACTTATAATGACATGTACGAAGTGTCTATAAACAAATCATCATCTCTTTTTAGCATTATGAACTTTTATTTAAAGAAAAAGAACAAGAGAAAAACAGAAAACTAAACGATATTCAAAACAAAACCTTTAAAATTTTAATAATAATGTTTATTAATGGCAAAACAAAATGTACAATGTTTGTTGTTAAATAGTCAATATATTTTTATTTTTTTTTAAAAATGTTTGGAAGGTGACCCAGAATCGTTGTTTATATCTGTGTAAAAAAAAAAAAAAAAAAAAAAAAAAAAAAAAAAAAATGTTTAAATTTATATTTTAACTATAACAAATTTCTCCACATATTAGTTAAAATGCAAGAAATTTGTAATTCAGATAATAATCATTAAAATGAATCATATTAATTATGTTTGAGACCTATTTTCATAGCAACGAGAGAAAAATTATAAAACATAATTTATAACAATGTAAAAATTATAAAAATGCATTCATGTTTAAATGTTTCAAATTACAAAATTTTGACAAGAAAACAACAGCAAATTATCTTATATGCATTATGAATAAAATATAAAATGTAATGAAGTAATTCGTTAAAAATACTTTACTTATTTTAATAAGGAATTTTTAGACATTATATTATAATCTATAATAGTAAATAATCACAATATATTTAGTAAAATTACTATAAATATACGTTTTATATATAAGTAATTTATAACTAAATACAATCATATGTCACATAATAACAAAATATTGTTTACTATGGCTTATGTTGACTATAAAAAAAAACTGATTTAAATTATCAAGTTGAATAAGCAATTTTAATTGAATTTTCGTAAAAAAATCCTTCTTACTGATATAGATACTACAGTTTTTCAGCCTGTCTTATACGTAAGATAGGTCTTTACATAACACTACTTGTTATTTTTGTGTCGAGAAATTTAGAAGATTATTTGTGAACACATTATACATTTTATAAATAATTAAAGAAGAACATTTCATGTGTTTTTATAAAATAATTTTTAGTAGATGTTGTTTACTATCAAGATATATTTTTAAAACTTTTTGTACTTTTAGTTATTTTGAAAAAAAAAAACACATGATAATGAAAAATTATTCTTTTTTATAAAATAAATAATGGGTATAAGATATATAAAGTATATCATAGGGCTTAAACGCCTTAAAATATACATGCCACAAACCACGAATGTGTAAGAAGTGATATGTAATGCAGAAGACAGACAAAACAAATTCGATATCTAATGAGTTTCTATTTTTTTTTTAAATTTTGTAATGTGCAAAGCTTTTAAGGAATAGTATTATGAACACATTTATATTACTTATTTAAACAAACAGTTCATTAATATTTATTAATAATTAAATATAATTTAAAAATAATGTGTTTATTTTAAATCGTAGTATATACTTCCAAGTAGACTATTAAAATTATACATATTTTATACTTATTAACGCTTTTATTCAATCAGTTTATAAAATATTTAAATTCCAAAAATCTTAATCCATTGATTATTTTTAATATTTTTAACTGTTTTATGTACATATTATATAGAATAAGGCAGTGGGTTCTGATGAATTAAGAGTGTTGTGGTTACGCACTGGAATAGGTAAGATAGACTGATTTGTTGCTTAATATTCACAGCCAGTGAATCAACAAGTATTTGAAATTACAGTCTATATTTAATTCAAATTTATAATTACTACAAATTAATACAAATTTTGCGCTGTAAGTTCAATATTCCTCTTGGAGGTTGTGTTCTTTTATGTAATTCAATCACAGACTGATATCATACATTTTAAAAACCTAGTAATATTCTAACAACTTATAAAGGCAGTAAAAAAAGTTGAATACATTGAGCGAGTGAGTTAAGTGAACATTCAGTCCAACCTAACCTAACACTTAGCAAGGTGGCATGCTATCGTTGGACTTATCTGACAGAACTGTGAGAATAATTTTATATAATGATTTATAACTTTTTTCTATATGAAATATAAATTGCGCAGGAACTTCCTTCTGTATGATTTAAGTATGATGACTGAATTTTATAACACGTTTCAATAGTTGTTACATGGAAATAATATGGCATAAATAGACAGCTGACTGCACAGAAAATGCAACGTTAAGTGTTACGTGTAACAATTAAAACACTGTGTATTTTTCTAGAATAAAATATAGTGTCTTCCATTATTTTCTTTGAACATAAAGTTCATAAACTTATATTAAAATTCGTCAGAACCTACTGCCATACACTGTATATAAATCATTATCTAGTAAGCCAATGGAAAAAGAATATAAATATATTTATATTGTTTATAATATCATTGACTAGTTTCTTTTTTATCATTTATTTTAACAAAAAAATAGTTAATTAATTAACGAAGTAAATCATCAATGTAAAACTTACCACTTTTATTAGTTTTTTGTTTGCGGTACTTAGCAGCAGGACCCCAGATACGAACAGTACAATCATCAGAAACTGAAGCAAGCATTTGATGATAAACAGGGTTCCAACTAACACACGTGACTGCTCTTGTATGACCAGCCAATGTTGCTATAGGCATTTCATGTTTAATATGCCATAAATATACTTTGTTATCTATGACAAAATTATAAATACAACTATTTTATTTTTATCATACTTAAATTTTACTTTCAAACCTTCACTTCCGCTAGCAATAAAATCATGGTTAACACCACCAAAACAACTGTGTATTGAAAAATGGCCCTGTGTAACTCCTTGGAATTTTCTTACTAAGCATTTATCCTGTAGATCCCATAGATGTACACCTTGTGATACGACATTTAGAAGGGCAAGGCGGTCAGTTTTATTAACCGTAAACGACATTATAGGATGATCTTCTTGTATTCTATTTAAACATAATCCATATTTATATGATCAATATACAGAAAACGTATTATTTTGTTTGTACTCACAAATTTTGATCACTAAGCTCATCAAAATTGTATGAACGAATTCGTTGACGTGTATCTGCTGCCAACACATTTTTCCCATCAGATCGACACCAAAGGCAATTTACACGAACACCTTCCCATGAATCTAATACGGAACCATCTAAATCCTACAATTTTATTCATAATTTATTTAAAATTTTTTTTTTTCAGCTATATATGTATATATATTTACTTACACATTGATAAAATTGTCCTCGGATTCCTCCACAGACAAACTTTTGACCATCTTTATGCCAAGAACAGGCAGTTAATGAGTCATCTGATGAATGTGATAGTTTTAACCTCAAAACACCAGAATTAACATTCCACACCCATAAATCAGGGCAATCTTCTGGCCCACAAGCCATGAGAAGTTCGCCATCTGGAGACCACGAAAGATAACTAACTCCATACGAATGGCCATCTAAAGTAATTGATTGCTCAACAGTCATTGTTTCCTATAGAAATAATTTAGCAAAAATTAAACTAGACAAGTAACAAAATAATTAAAATTAACATACTGGATCAACATCATATATTATAATAGATGCATCTTTTGAGCCAGTTGCTAGTTTTTTCCCATCGGGTGAGAACCGACAGAACCATACTTCATCACAATGTTCAGTCAATATTTGGACGGTTTCACATGGAATTTGTTCTCTGCAGTAAGAACAATTTCTTTTTTTTTTTTTACAAATACATTATTATAATAATAAAAAACACGAAAAACTTACAAAGAACATTTATGGTCAGTAAGTAAGGAAACACTTTCAATGGAATCATCAAACATTGTATTATGGAATAAACATTGATTTCTTTGCAATTCTACAGCCTGAGTCAATAACATATGCAGTCTAAAATAAAGTCAATTTATTAATTAAATAAGTATCATTTTAATTTTATTTTCTATAATATTGTCCCTGTTCATACAAAAATAATAAGTCAAAGTATGCAATTTTTAAAGACAAACCTTTTAAAATTAATATTTATAAAAAATGTTTCTTTATTACATTTTGTAAAAATATATTTGATAATTTCAATTGCAAATTATAACTAATATTTTTGATGAATAAGGTTGGTATATTATTATAAAAACAAATTGTTTTCATAATACTTAAATAAATTATTTGGACATTTAGACTAGGAATATCTATCAACAATTTAAGCATGGTATCTTACTTTATATCCTAATAATATTTTTAATACAAAAGTATAACTAATTTGTGTTACAAACCCAATGAAATTGTTTAACATGTGATCAAATGTTGAATTTTAATATAATTATATAAAGTATTGTCGTTAATCCATTTTTACTTAGTTTACAGGTCAACAGTACTATACGACATATTTTCTGTTAAATTTTTCTCACTCCTTTTTTTATTAAGCAACAAGAAAATTATCTCAGCTCACAACTAAGTGTCTTCATTTAATTAAAAAGTAGTGATGGGTCGAACTGTTCAAATCTCGAACCGAACCGAACCCTTGATGTTCGGTTAGGTTCGAAAATCGAACTCTGTATGAAAAATATTCGAACCTAACTATTTAGCATATGGTACTGTTCGAAAATCGAACTTGAGAATATTTGTCGGACACTCGAAAAATCTATTTATATTTTGGGAAACCCAAGTAAATCCCGTTGTAGGTACTTTCCATGAATTAGACTACAGTGATTACAATGATACAGTAATTTTGTTTAAATTTTAAATACTTCCATTATTTGATAATTGTGACCAAAAAGAGTCACTCCTGGGTCTGTGGAATAATTGATATACTTACATCATTATATATGTATAATAAAATATGTACCTATTATAAATTTATAAAATATATATTTGTATTTTAATTCTTGTTATTTTCAATACATAATATGTAAAAAATAAAATAAAATAATAAATTACATGTTAAATTAATATAGTTAATACAACTTGAAATACATATAAACTTGAAATGTAGAATAATAAGAAAAAATAATTGTAATTATGGTTGATTTATATTTAATATGGAAAAAATTTTGAGTTTGACTGAAAATTTTCCTAGGTTCGGTTCAGTTCAGTGAAAAATATGAAGGTTCGGTTTGGTTCGAGTTCGAAAAAATGTTAAAGTTCAGTTCGATATTAAAAATCAGGGTTCGACCCATCACTATTTAAAAGGTATGCTTTTTACAATATTATCTGTTGATATTCTATTTTGAATTTTAGTGCTTTCGTCATTATATTATAAATAATGTATATTTAAAAATTATCATGTTATAAATGTATGTTGTTAATTTATTCAGATGGAAAATATAACCAAAAACTCACTGATCACATTGTTATTATAAACTCAATTTTCAAAAAATGTATTACTTATAATAAATAATTTTACATAGTAACAATTTTAAATCTTATTTACCTTTTGGGTGGTAGCATAATGTGCGGGGGTAAAAATTGTTGTATCATATCCATTAGCAGAGTTCTGGACTTAAGTCCTTTTCCTTCCCAATTTGCTCGTTTCATTAGTTCATCTCGACCACTACACATCATGTAACTAAAATAGGCAAAGGAAATATTATTAATAATACATATTAAATAATGAAGTATATCAAATAATATAAAAATTTATTTATTACAAAATTGTATTTTAGAAAAAAATTAATTAATTACCTGCTAAGTATATGAACTTTATCAATATTGTGTTGCAAAGGTGTCAGTTCATTACGCAGCACATGTAATGCATCCAAAACTTTACCATCTTCTAAATATTCCAAATACTTTTGTTCAAATATCAAAAATTTCATATCCTATAAAAGAAAAAAATAATAAGAAAAATGAAGTCTAAAAACGTATGTCTATAAATATAAATAACAAAATATACCTAACTTACAATATGTATTCGAATATAAAATGAATATTTAAAAACAAATAATAATTATTTTAGTTAAAACAAAAAAAAATGTTAATTACACTTTTTAAAAAGTAAAACTTACCAAAAAATATTGACATGAATTTCCTACTAAGGCTTGAAGTTCATTCAAATCAGCATTCACCTAAAATGTTAACATTTTAATGAATTAAAATCTAGTTACTATTGTTTTGTAATTTTTGTGCTTTTCAGTCCAATACTTTTTCAAAATAAACTATATATAAAAAAAAAAATATATATATATATATATACCAATTCAACACAACTCATTAAATAAACAATTAATTTTCATACAAATTTTATTATTTAATTTGAATTTGTTTTTGTCCAAGATCAAAATTGTAAAATTTAATTTGACTCAATAACATATATTTTCCCAGTAGCAAGTCTAAAAAAAATATGTGGTAGTATGTTACTATGTGTGTATGTGTTTGACAGGTGCTGGACATTGTTTTCCATAGTCTTTCAGTACAATAAGAGAAACCATTAACATTTAAAATTATCATATATATTAATCTACAGCCTACACTTTGTCTGGTCATATTTGCTGTTGTTCTATAATTCGTTAAACAGCAAATAATCGAGCAGGTATTAGAGTATATTATTATCAGCACATCTCTTATAAATACCTATTATAATATTAATAACTAAGTTTGTACCAAATATTTAATAATGTAAATATTATTATACAGTAAAATTGTACACGATTAAGAATTATAATAAAAAAGACACATCTGTAATAAAGTATGAGAGGATTAATCTTTCACTGAGGTAAAATTGGGTAATTCAGCTATATAAAATATAAAATTAATAATAATACATACTTTGTGCCATTCACCATCCATTACATGATGGCGAAATTGTGTTGCAGCAGGATGCTCTAAACGACATCCTGATTCTTGCATTAATACTTCTGCTGTTTGACTAAAATCAAAATAAATTTAAATTTAAAAAATATAACGAATAGCAGGTTATTATTATTATCCATATGTCTGCTTCTCACTACATTTTATGTTCAAGATTGGGCACTTAAAATTCAAAAAATATTGTTGAATTCAATAATTTCAAATGAACAAATAACTCTACACATATTTAAATTTAACAAAATAATTGCATTTACAATTTATGAGAATGAGTTAGCTTGTTAATTACCTCAATTAGGTAACTGACTTACAATCAAGTATGAGAAGATATCTCTGGAGATTATATATATAATTTATAATATAGTATTGGATTTTCTTCAAAATGTTATATTTATTATTAATTTATACACTGAATTATAATAATTTATATTTGTAAAATGTATCTATTAAATTTGTTTTGAATTTTAAATTTTGGTACAATATTTAATATACAATAGAACCTTGATTATCCTAATCGCAATTAGTGTATCCATATACTCTATTATCTGAACGTTAATATCGAGAATAAGAAAAGAGATATAAACCATCTCAGTATGAATAAATAAAAGTATGTGGTATGTTTACAATAAATTAAATATGTAATTTAATTGTATATGATATTTTATAGTTTAAAATTGTATACACATATATTTATTATGAAAATCTTCAAATAACGTAAGAAAATAAATAACTTTGTTTATACATTATTCGATACAATTGCTATTTATTAGTTTCAACATTTAATATTCATATTTGATATTGAATATGTATGCTGTCCATGAACCGATTGTAATAATCAATTTAGCTAACTACTTATAAACTGAGAATATTTAGGTATTAAAAATGATTTACTGAAAGAAAATAAATGTAAGTATATGTATATTTATAGGTAGCTACATAATAAACGACCAGAAAAATTTCAAAAGTAAATTACAACGGAGTAAGCGATGTATTAAGTTAATTTTCTTCTAAACATGAACCCAGTAAAAAATTATGTTTAAAAAAACTTACTTGAGGCCGATGAGCTTCAGGTGTTGACCTATGAGTCGAACGATCTCTTGGCTCGACCTGCCCTTGATGTTACAGTCATTACTTTGTTCTGGTCCATCGCCGTTGTCATTTGCCAAAGAACCACCGTTAACGGTAGAACTGGACGATGACTGTTCCACCGATCCATTGTGTTGCAAACAGCCGTTGGTTGGCTGCAACATGGTCTCTTCCGTATCCAAGTGCCTTTTCTTACGCGGTGGTGGAACAAGCCCACCGTCATCAGAATCGCCACTCGAGGCCAGTCTTGCTATGGGACGGCTGGATTTAAACGCTTTTCCCACCTCTATGCAAATCTATTATTGGACTACGACACATCAAATCTAAAATAACGAATGCGTCGATAAACATAATAATATTAAACAGCGATACATCTCGTTTTCTTTTTCTTTTTTTAATTTTCTCTTTCTTTTTTATTTATTGTATTTATCCCCTCAACAGCTGTGCGAGATAAACATCCGAACATAGGAACGCGCGAGCGAGCGAGGCGCGCGCGCGCGCACATACACACGCACACATACACACCTTTGTTATGATTTGGATCGCTCCGTCCTTGACACAAACCGTCGGATCACCGGGGTAATATAGTAGTGACAAGCACAAAATATTACATTGGCGAACAACGCAATATTATTGTTTTACTGACAAAATAGCTTTTGAAAGAAAAAGAAACGGAGCGAAAATCGAATACGACAAATTATATCTGTTCGTTTGTTAAATGTTAATCAATTATGATGAGAGTTGATTTTTTTACGCAATGAAAACATAATAGGTAGTGGGTACTGGGTACAAACAATCAGCAGCGGCAGCAAACGACAGTCGGCTACGATGAGAACGGTAGTCAGAGGATAACAAGACGTCGTTTATGTAGCCATAGAATACAATCCACCGATGAACGATTTTGATTTAACCTCAAAATGTTTTTATTATTATTATCATCATTTTCGTAATGATAAGAACGATAATTGCGATCCCGTAGGTACAATAAAGGAATTATAATAGACTATCTATTAATTATAAATTAATTTCTATAATCATTGAATATGTTTTTTTTTTATTTATAAATTCGTTCCGGGAGTTTACCAAGGTAAATACAATCAATACCGTTCAAATGGACTGTAATTTTCACTGTTATTCATCAATTATCATCGATAAATCGGAACGTTTTATGACGTGATTATTATGGAATAAAATGTACCTAGTAATGGTTTACAATATTATAATTCCGTCTAATTTCCTAAAACATCACGGCCTTAAAAGACCTTCCAACATAGACCTTAACTACGTAACCCACGGTAAATACATTATTTGGAATTGGAATTTTTAGGGGAATAATCGCTCTTGTAGAGATTTGAAGTCATTAATCGTGTACTTAAGGGGATTGAAAGCGGGTATTTTCTCTCTTTGTCTTACACACATGAAACATAGCAACATAGACGTTTCATACTTCCAACGTACCGATCGACCTATTGGTGCGATAAGAAATTTGAAAACAGATTTGAATTCCTCGTGAATTTTACTACAAAACGACTTTCCCACTTTTCTTATTTCTTTTTTTTAAGGCCTTCAAAAATGAATTATTAACAATTTTTTTTTTTAATTTGTTCGGTTAAGTTTTTTAAAGGTTTATGAAAAAAAAGTGGGAAAGTCGTTTTGTAGTCAAATTCACGAGGAATTCAAATCTGTTTTCAAATTTCTTATCGCACCAATAGATCGATCGGTACGTTGGAAGTACGAGACGTCTATTTTGCTATGTTTCATGTGTGTAAGACAAAGAGAAAAAATGCCCGCTTTCAATCCCCTTAATGTCCAAGAAAATCATGTATTATTTGTTAGGTAATAAATAATAATAATAACAATATTATTCTTTTTCTAAAACTATCTAAACTGTACAACCTTATTTAAATTTATATATTTTATATATATCTTAAAATTCTTTTGTAATTTTATTCAATGCTTTTTTTGTCTATTATGTATAGGTAACTAATAATTCATAATTGTAATGCCAATAACCCTTATCGTCGTGGCTTAAATTTAAAAAAATAATAAAAACATCCACAGCCTTAGACGGTCCGACAACTTGTCTTCATCAATTGTCGCTATTCCGCTTAATGTATGCCAGTCCTTAGAATAGGCGCACATTGGGTGTGAATTTAAGGAGTGCTAGAATAACGTATGGTACCATTGATTATATATTACTAGTAATATATAATCAATGATGGTACACACTATTTTTAAAGGAAAAAAAAATTTATCAAAACAAGTAATTACTACTATAATAAACACTAATACAAGTAAAAACTACAATCATTTACAAATGATTGGTGAAACACTAAAATAAATTACTCAGGAAAACTGGAGGTGCTAATTTAAAGTCTGGGGGTGCTTAGCACCCCCCTATGTGCGCCTATGGTCCTTAGAGTAATGTAGAAATGGCGTTCCATATTCCGGCTGTACAAAATTATCATCTATAATCATCGTCGGTCGTTCACCTCAGTGAAGAGGCATTTACTCGGTAACGTCCATTATAGATAGCACGGGCCACGGATATTGATTCAATATTATCATTTAATATTTAATATTCATTAGACATCAATGATAAAATAAACCTTAATTACGTCTCAAAGTCTATACTCCATACTGGATCTTGTAAGGGTCATTCCATACCAGATTACCTGATTTAAAATAAATGTGAAGTTGAGTATTTTCAAAGAAATTCAAAACTTTTATCAAATGTTTATACATATTATACAAATTCAAAAATATATTTTTGAACTTTTTAAAAATTAGTTTACTTGGATTTAAGGACCAATGAAAAGTTATTTTTAGACATAATTACCTTATGTTCCGGTTGCTATATCATTTAAACCAATTGCAATATATACTTGAAATCTTTAGATAACTGTTAAGTATGAAGTATTTTAAATTTTTTATCCTTACAACGTTGTTTTATTTTGAAGTCAAAGGCACATAAAAGTTGGATAAAAATATCTAACTTATGAACTTTTTATGATTTTTTTTTTTTATCAATTAATATATAAAACTCGTATTAAAATAATATTTTTATGAAGTAGACGTCATAATACTTTTAATTATTTCATATTTGGTTACATTAAAAACATATACGTGGATGCTACGTACGTACGAAGTTGATTTGAAAGCTCTAAAATGGTAAATTTGTAGCTTTGTAACTCTGATGTGGTCAAACTTATATGCCTGAAATTTATGTGAGGAGTAAAGAATATTAATTACAACATGTGGTATGAATTTCAGTTTGGAGATATGGTTTTTAATCAAATTATTAACGACTGAAAATTGACAAATATTTATAATAAAATATTTTATTCTGTGATTTGACGAACCAATATACTACCGCGATGCCACACAAAATTATCAAACCCACATAAATAGATGGTAATGTCACAGAATAAAACAATGTCCAATGTACCCGGAAATACGAATTTCGCTCGCGTTGGCCTCCCGTGTTTGAAAATCAAATCTGTTTTTCGCCGCGCGCGATTACGCTAACTCTATATTATTGCTACTATCATTGATTATATATTACTATTGAACACGATCTTAAAATATTCGATTTACGATCTTTTAAGACCGTGCTATAATCGATGCTAGTAATATATAATCAATGCTACTATGTATTCGAAATTTGAATCCCACATCGCCGCGTTTACATTGGACACGGCGTTAATGGCCGCGACATCGCATCCATAGAAAACGGAAAGAAACTGATCGCATCCTTCTATTAAAAACGGGCTGTTTGTAATGGACACATCCATGGGGTGATTTTACTCCATTTATATCTAGAATAGCAATCATAAGCTATAACCGTGGTCGAGAAAATGATACCATAGCCTGGAACATAACCGTGGTTGTACATTGGGATGGTTCGAAGCACGGTTTAAGATAGTAAACTAGCTTCAACCGTGGCTTGAAGTTAGAATCGGTACAGTTATCAAAACGTGTAAACGACCATTTATCATTGCCGTGTCTACCTTCACACAATTACTTTTTGATTTCCTACAATGATTTTGTTATTGTGTCGCGAACGCGAAAATTAAAGTATTTTCCTTTTGTAGAGGTTTTTAAAAATTACACTACAGTCCTGCGGTATTTGAACTCACCGAATCCGTTCTCGATATATTTTACTAGTCTTACAGGTGTGTATTTTGCTTTACATTCATTAATTATTTCGGTCGTCGGGACGAATAATTGGAAAACTTTATGCGTTTCAGTTATGGCCACTACAGTTGAACCTGTCGCCGACGTCGAGATGACTGACGTGTCGGACTCGCAAGAGAAGAAAGACGCGGCGGTCATTCAGGAGATCAGAGACAACATTCGGCAAATAGAAAAGGCTGTACAAACAAAAGAAGCCCGTTTTATGTTGCGTGTTTTGCGGTCTTGGTCGGTAACACGACGCAAGCTTAACGCTGTAGTTCTGTGGTCTGTCATCAACGGCTTTTACACGCACTCTGCATCTGACAAAGACATGTTGTTGACGTATGTTACCACACCGGCCGATATACCTGAAGCCATCAAAATGCGTACCGGTAAAAATGCAACTGGTGCTTTGTTACCTGAAATTGACGGTTATATTCGCTTGTTAGTATTAGTACAACTGATCGATAAAGAGGATCATAAAAAGGCCGTAGAATTCTCAGACTTACTTATGGCCAAGTTAACCGACAAAAACAGACGTACTCTGGATTTGATTACCGCCAAAGCATATTTCTATCATATGAGGTGTTACGAACTAACAGACCAATTGCATAAAATTAAAGGGTTTCTTTACAGTCGTCTGAGGACAGCTACACTTAAAAAAGATTATGAAGGACAAGCTGTGCTCATAAACTGCTTATTACGCAATTATCTGCATTATAATTTATATGATCAAGCCGATAAGTTGGTTCAAAAGTCCGTGTTCCCAGAACAAGCGAGTAATAATGAATGCGCCCGCTTTTTATATTACCAAGGGCGTATTAAAGCTGCCCGTCTTGAATATTCAGTAGCGCACAAAAATTTGATACAAGCTCTGCGCAAGGCACCCCAAAATTCAGCTGTTGGCTTCAGACAGACTGTGCAGAAGTTGGCTGTCACAGTAGAGTTATTGTTGGGAGACATACCTGAGAGACATATATTCCGTCAAGCTAGTTTGCGTAAGGCTTTGGTACCATACTTCCGACTTACACAGTCTGTCCGTTTGGGAGACTTAACAATGTTCAGTGAAACTTTGGAGAACTTTAAGAAAAATTTTCTTAGTGACCACACTTATATGTTAATCGTGCGCTTGCGTCATAATGTCATTAAAACAGCCATTAGAGCTATCGGTGCGTCATACTCGCGCATTTCAGTCGATTATATTGCCAAAAAACTAGGATTGGACTCTCCCAAGGACGCTGAATTTATCATTTCAAAAGCCATTAGAGATGGTGTCATACAAGCAACCATCGACCCTGAACATGGATATGTGCAGAGCAAAGAACCTGTAGATATATACTGCACGCTAGAACCTCAAATGGCTTTCCATCAGCGAATATCTTTCTGTTTGAACTTGCACAATGACAGTGTAAAGGCTATGCGTTATCCTCCTAAATCGTACGGCAAGGATTTAGAATCAGCTGAGGAACGGCGTGAACGTGAACAACAGGACTTGGAATTGGCCAAAGAAATGGCAGAAGAAGACGACGATGGATTCCCTTGAATAAATAGTTATTAATACATTTTTCATAATTAATTTTTTTTTTTTTTATATACATGAATATTTAATACGTATTATATAATACTATTAAATAACTCTAACATTAATAGGTGTCTATATCAAACATATATTTATTTCAATATGTGTAAAAATCGAAAAATATACAATAATTCTACATTAGTTTCATGAAAAATAATCATATCTATAACTATTCACCATTTAGCACGTTTAGACCAATCTTTAGGATTCCAATGTAAACATTTTGGATCGATTCGAATTTTTCTTTTTTGAAATGATTCTATGTGTGTGGTGATTATATCCTTATTAATAGATATGATGTATTGCCCTTTGTAATAGTTGATCAAATTCAGTATTTGTAATGTAGAAACGACGTCTTCTTTTTTTATACTAGTCAGCTCACAAATTTCACTAAAAATAAAACAAGGATAAACAAATTAAAAAGACAAACTGAATTATTAGTCTAAATACTTGATTGTGATTTGTGGTTTCTCATTATCCGGCGTTGGTTTTACCGTCAACAGGATATCTAAAATTGTTTGGCTCCAGTAACTACGGTAAGACAGTAGGCCCAAATCGGACAAAGGCTTTTCAGGAGTGCCGGTCTTGCCTTCAAATTTTGATAATTCGTAACCTAAATCGCAAATTAATTAACTATTTACCTTTGAGAGCACATTTCAATTAATCTACATACTGAATTCAATTAATAGTTTCCCATAACCCTTTCGCTGGTAAGGTGGTAATGTAAGAATGCAAGCCACGTTGTAATCTTCGGTGGACTCTTTTTCTTTAGAAAAATATCCTACTATATGAAATCCTTTCAGGTCGTATTCGGTCATCACATAGAACAAGAACGGGTCGGTGTCGTAATACAATGTTTTGTGATCCAAAAACAATTTTGCCAATAGACACAGATTTTGAGAGTATGATTTATTCTTACGGCCATCAATTTCGAAGAAAGATATTGAATCTTTTCTATAAATTTCCGTCCCAGGTGGATTTCTCAGATTACATTTCACCTGTAAATCATACGTTTTTGTACATGAGAAAATGGAACAATAATGCACATAATAATGTAACAATAATGATACTTGCACTGTGTCGAAAAAGTGAAGTTCTACTCTTCTTGAACTTTAAACAAAATTCACAAATAAATATACATCCTAGATTAATCATTTCCTAAAAGCATAAAATATATAAATTATTAATAAAAATCATCTTATTTCACACACACGTTTTCAAGTATCTAAATATATATTTTGGTAACAAATACTACTGTCCTCAGTACAGAACATGATTTTTTAATTTTCAGTCACTGTTTTATACTGAAAATAGCGTATTTTTGACAAAATATGTACTTGCAAATAAAAATTTAACACGTGTGTGGAATCGCATCTTTATTCCGAGGTCACATCAGTAATTTTAATATATATATATATATATATATATAAAAAAAAGGCAAGGAATATTTAAGATATAAAAATAGTTTTGCTATTTCACAAATAAAATTGTTATCTATTTTGTGTAAAAATGTAGTCACTTATTTTTGATTATGACAATAAAGTCCTACTTTCGCTTCTTGTGCAAAACTACTTTATGACATAAATAATAAATTTCTATAATTTTCATCAGCAGTAGGCTTAATTATAATGTACACAGCAATAGAGCATTAAACATCAATAATTCCCAGTTGTTACAGTGTTACGTTTTTGGTATGGCAAAAAAATAACACATATGTGCACATTATACACAATTTTTACCTGTGGATATGGAGAAAAATACCATGGGCTTATTTTATGTAAGCCAAGTTCAATCATTTCTACATTTTTCATCCTGGTAACAACATCGTCGTGTTGCATCACCATCGAACCTGTCTGACGTGGTGTTGGTGTAGGTAAATCCTGAGAGTCCTGTACAATATAAACATAAATTTATAATTTATACACATGTAACTGAAATTATGTTTAATATACTTCATTATCGGCTATTTTTCTTTTTCTGGCAATTTTTTTTTGTAACGCTGCAGACAAAACTGTAGGATCATTATTTTGTACAACAGGTGGAATACTCAACGGAGAAGCTGGTCGACTCTGTGAAAGTATGGAAAGGTTTTCAGCTTTACGGTTTGGTGTACTAGCCCCAGTACCAGCTGTACCAGTCGTCCCATCTTTTCTGGGATATTGAACTTTTCGTGTATCTAAACGGTCTTCTGTTACCCATTCATCTAACCTCTTGTTATCTATAATATTTAATAATCAGCAACTTTTAATAAATATTTCTAATATTTACAACTAATCAATATAGCACTATTATTACAAATTAAATTTGATTCAACTTAGTTTCAATTATTTTATATGATTCAATGTCGGTGTTCCAATTTTTTGTAATCAATAAATTTAAAACTAAAAAAGACAATTTTAACTATTTATAGTAGTTTGATATTTAAAAAATAAATGTCATTTAGTATGGAACGAAGTTAATTAAAACTGTTTTTAATTAATAATCATAGAAAATTGTAGGTACTTGGTTTGTAGGCTTAATAATTCATACAGCTAGGCATACATACCAAACATAAAACAATAATAAATAAAATATGTGACTTGGATTCAAGCTCGTTTGTATACTTTGTAAATTTATTATACTAATATATATTCATTGTTAAATCATTAACAGTGATCTCGTACATTAACTGATCAATAACGTCATTATTATTATAACCAATGATAGATTTATGTTTGTGAATCAATAATTAAACTTACAGTCAATATAATGGACATAATAATATCGCATAGTCCCGACGTCTTTGATGCTTATTACTTCCGCTAACGCTAAAACAATTGAGGTGAAATATTTAATACAATAATGTTATTAGTAAGACACTACTGATAATTTACTAACGCCAATCGTCACTGCTATGCATCCTCACAGATAGACGACATCCTTCCGTTAACAAATTCTACAACAAACGCAAACACATAAATATATTTTATACGAAATTCAATCCTTTCCTTCGATTCGCACTCACAACTGAATCGCATAAAAAATCTGGTTCTTCCTTCATAATGATGATGAACGTCCGGGAGTAATTTCTATGGGACAATTATTACTGTCGTGTGACTGTATTAATTTAATTAATTAAAACGTACGACAAAAAATTCAACTTCACGTTCATATATCTCGTACAGAACCAGACAGAGTTTAAACACAAATTAAACGCGTTATGTAAATGTTATCACTTATCAAAACGTTAGGATATGAGCATCTAAACCAGTGTTTCCCAAAGGGTGTGCCGTGAAATTTGAAAGGTGTGCCGCGACGACTTGAACTTTTTTTTCTTTCCCGGTCCTAAACGTATCGCATTCGAGTTGAAGCCTGACGGAGTCTTGTTAAAATATGTAATATGTTCGTTGTTTTAAACAACAAACAATTATTAAAAATTATTACATTTTTATTGTGAAACGAACGGAATTATTGAGAAATAATAATTGCGGGGTCCCAAGGGCTACACGGAGCACAGTTTGGGAACTGCTGATTTAAATGATCACTCAAATTTCATTACTTATACGCATGATATATAAATTCATTGATAAATTTGGTGGTGCATATATTTTAAACGGGAAAAATTATAGTATTTTGATAAACAAAATATATCGTAATAACGGATCTTTGACGCGCGGAGATCCGGAATTATATTACGCTCCATGAAATTTGTGATGTCAGCGTGTTATCACTTTTTTATTTAAACCACGGTCTTAAAAGATCTTTTAAGACCGTGATTTAAACCATAGATATATTAACATGTTTATGATTTATATAGGTACAGTTTTAAAAATTAATTTTATTAAAATTTTTAATTACTACATTATTCGGTAAACTGTATTAAATCGATGTTTTATATACAGTTATTATAATTATTTTGCATTTTCTGTGATAACTGATATTTATATTATCACAAGAATAAAGTAGTCATGGACGAAAAGTGTAATTCTGTTTTCTTGTTCTTACTATAAGAATCCGGAATAATACTTCCCGTTTATGTACAATCCGCGATCCGAAATTCTAAAATTATTTATTCAGTGTTCACCGTTATTTCTTTCTGTTAACCATTATTCCGAGAAAATTTTTAATTTGCTATTATTATTATCTACGGCCATGGAACAATAAATTTTATCAGGGTAATATTTGATAACACACGTATTTATTGATAACATGTATTTGATAAACGCACGCGTTGTATTACCGAATGCCGATTTTGAATTGTAAAAAATTTTTAAATTTGAATCCTGACGAAATTACAACGTGAAATTTGAATATTTGATGTAGCCGTTTCGAAAATCACAGCGAGTATACGGTTTTACCATACCCGATTGGAAATATCGAATAAACTAATTATATCCTCGATTTGTTTTCGTTACAGGCAAAAAGAACATGGAAGACAATCCGTTTTTAATGCATTACACTTACGATTTGTCACCGGAATTGATCACTTGTCTGAACGATAAGCCTCCACTCGAAGAGGAAACCGTACTGGAATGGTCCGAGCTGGGCACGATGTTGTTTAAAAGACCGAAATTGACCATAGTCGAAAACCGTCATGTGAAAGCGCTGGAAGAAACTCGACCATTTGCCAAACTACCTGACGTACCCTCACTCATTGAAAAATTGGTCTTGCACAAACGATTGACGTCTACCGTAAAACAACTCTCTCGATTTCAAATGGAGTTGTTGTCGATAATAAGCAAGTACTATGATTTCAGTTATCCGGAAAGAACTTTCGATAATGCAGAAGAACTTCGGTATTGTTACTGCTTGCACGCTATTAATCATGTTCTCAAAAGTCGAGATATTGTTGTCGCGAACAACGATAAACAAGATGGAGAAGAAAATGAAATGCGCGATCAAGGACTCACCAGACCTAAAGTATTGATTTTAGTTCCATTTAAAGATTCGGCATATCGAATTATAAACATTATAATTTCACTCATGTCTCCCAAAGAAAATTTCAACGTAGTACACAAAAATAGATTTTTAGAAGAATTCACCGGTAATGAATTGACATTGCCGAGGAAAAATCCAAAACCCGAAGATTTTGAGAAAACGTTTGTTGGGAACATCGATGACGCGTTTAGGATAGGCATGGCAGTTACTAAAAGTAGTTTAAAATTGTATGAGAATTTCTATAATTCTGACTTAATAATAGCATCACCGCTAGGTCTGCGTATGATTATTGGTGCTGAAGGAGAATCGTCCAGAGATTATGATTTCCTGTCGTCGATAGAGGTGTTAATATTTGATCAGACCGAAATATTTTTAATGCAAAATTGGGACCATGTGTTACATATCATGAACCATTTTCATTTACAGCCGAAGGAAGCGCATGATACAGATTTACAGCGCGTCCGTAACTGGTCAATTAACGGCTTGTCCAAACATTATCGACAGACAATAATGTTTTCGTCCTGTAAATCGCCTAATCTGATGGCTATTTTTAAGAACAGGTGTACGAATTATGGAGGTTCTGTCAGTGTGGTCAATCCAATTGTAACGGGTACCATAAGCCATGTCGTTTGTAATCTTAAACAGTTCTACCACAAACTCAATTCGAATACGCCAACCAATTCCATTAAAGAAAGATTTGAATATTTCACGAACAAAATTCTGACACAAATTCGAGCTTCGAATGAAAAACACGTGTTAATATATATTCCTTGTTATTTCGATTTGTGTGTATTAGGAATTATTTGAAAACCGAAGATTACAGTTTTGTGCAAATCAGTGAATATACCAAACCGGGCAAAGTGGCAAGAGCCCGTGATTTGTTTTACCATGGCGAGTGTCAGATTTTACTGTATTCTGAACGTTATCATTATTATAATAGAAATCGAATACGTGGAATCGAAACTATCGTCTTTTACCAGCTGCCGACAATTGCAAGGTTTTACAGTGAGCTGTGTAATTTAATCGTAGATGACGATAGCTGTGTTCGAAACATTACAGCACTTTATTCACAATTTGACGCATGCATGTTGACTTCAATAGTTGGTACTCAAAGAGCTAAATACATGTTGTCTTCAGAACAAAAAGTACATATGTTCTATTCGAGTACATAATTTAATTATGTGGTCGAACACTGAAGTAGAAAAAAAGATATATGTTATGTAATACCTATATGCAAATTTTTTTCTTCTAATAAACTAAAATTCATTTTTATTCTTGGGTAATCGATTTGTTTATCAATTCCTTTATACTTTTGAAATGTAATGTA
This sequence comes from Slavum lentiscoides, assembly GCA_032441835.1. Taxonomy (NCBI): domain Eukaryota; kingdom Metazoa; phylum Arthropoda; class Insecta; order Hemiptera; family Aphididae; genus Slavum; species Slavum lentiscoides. The sequence continues at coordinate 4,356,981 of CM063722.1, read as the reverse complement.
TTACTAAAAAATAACAATGTATATCATAAAAATACATTTAATTTACTTTGACATGTTTAACTAACGACTTTAACACAAAACGTATAAAATGATTACTGATTTATTTATCTGACACTTCTGATTCTTCAAGGTTCTGGTTTCCTTTAAGAGATTTAGTTATTTGCTCGTATTTTTCAGCCCTATATGCTTTTTTTGCTTCATCCAGTAAAACATTATGTATGAAATTTCTTTGATCAGATCGCTGAGGCAATATTGGTGGAAACGGATTACCTGAAAATTCATACATTTAATCATAATTAACAATTATTTCTGCCAATTATAGAACTTTCTGGTAAACAAACCTCTAAGTTCTAATACAGAACGCGGAAACACTATTTCTGGATATGCTTTTGGTGCTCTGTATAACATTGTATATGATGTTTTGTAATCACTGAACCGGGGTACCAGTACTTTGAACAACTTGTGTATTAACTGTTTCTCTTCTATCCAGTAATCGGCCATTTCCATAGTCGGTTTGTGTGTATCTCCATGCCTAATGGCTTCCGATATTAACTATAAATAAGTTATGACACTAATAACTAAGTATATAGATATTATCATAAAAAGTAAATTTAAAAAATGTCACACCCACGTTTGTTGTTTCTGTCTATCTAACGGACAACACAGAAAGATTACTCTACACAGATCTTAAACAGTGATATTTGAATTTTGAATTAAGAACATTTATTATCAGATTTTAATAAACGAATAGTTTTGAGGACGTTAAGACTTTTTGTGAAATATTATCCGACAGTGTAGTTTATTTTAAAAATCAAAATCTTAAAATACAGTAACTCCTTTATCCTGTATATGTAAGGACTATGAATACCATTGAAAATATTCCAAGTGTTTAACAAATTCTAACATTTTTCCTAAACGCTACAATTTAAGTCCTGTAATTTAATTTCAGTATAATATTATCCATTGAATAGACAATCCTTTTAAATGTACATGCCGAACGTACACAGAGAATGGATGTACCTACTTCATTTTGCACAATATATATATATATATAATCGTTTATGGAATATGATTCTTGCAAAATATCAATTTTCAAGGTAGGAAACTTTTTTTTAAAAAACTAGTAGATACCATTCTTTGATAATGCGCACGTAAATAAATATATAAATAAACCAGTAACAATTGTGTTTACTCGTTCCGCGTATCCTCTCGTCTCGTCGGCCAACGTGTAATTCAATTCCAAACGTTCGTACTTGAACAGAGCGTTAACGGTATTACGCAATCTCTTCAAACGCCCTTGCGGTCCTTCGGGATTTTTCAGATTCTTGTGTCGAGGACTGATGCGTATTCTCAACTTCGACACCAACTGTGAAACGTCTGCTTGATTCATCACGGAATGATTCGATTTTTCGCGGTCTATATTCCGACTAAACGACTTTTTTTACTTTAGATCGACTCGACTTCAAGACGGTCAACGGAATTCATTCCGGCGAAAAGGCATACCCGAACGCTCGTATCTCTTGTGTTATCAGTTTTAAACAATCACTGATAACACGTTCGTATTGTCTTTGAAATTGAAACTTTGTACAGGTAGCATATAATCATTCAAATTTAAATTACAATGTGTAACAATATTTTATTATTTATTACTATATTACTAAAAAACGCTATGGTTAATATTATATGATATAATAATGCAATTTTTTCAACATTTCCTAGTATGTCAAAACAATGATTACAACTTACAAGTCTTACTTAATAATTACTTTATTAGGCATCAAAAATATAAAGTGGTACATATTCTTTTTAGCTACCTACCATGAATACGTTAATGTTGCTTCTAAATGGCTAAACCCAATTATATTATTATCATTAATTAATACACATTATATTATAATTCTATAAAAAGAAATAGTAGTAATATAATAATAAATAATAAAATAGTAAAATCATTTAAATAATTAATATAAAATATTATTACACTATATTATTCAAACAATTCAAATGTAAACAAACACGTATGACGTCTTACATGAATAATAATAGCGATTATAATGCTGTAAAAAAAAAAAAAAAAATATAGTAATATAGTAATAAATTATAAAATATTATTACACTTTGTAATTTGAATTTTAAATTGTTATCACATCCACATGTGTCAAAGAGCCAATCAGAACTCGTGATTTGCTACGTGATTTCCTAACAATGTATGGTATGCTTATATGCGTACAGGCTGGGCCCGAAGCCGCGTAAAACGAATTTAAATTTTAATCCGTGGTCAAAAAACATAGTTTTTTTTTGTAACACGTTTTTTGGCCATGACATAAACCAATATTGAAATAATAAAAAAAATTATAACCGATTGGTATATATTCGACATCAAAAACATAAATACATATATGATATATCGATATTCAAAATCGAAATCTCAAAATAAAAATATATATTGGCGAACCAAACTGAAATAGGAATTTTGATTTTCAGCAAAAGCCGATAGGTACTTATGTGAAATAGCAAAAATAAAAAATAAAATAAATGAAAAATCGACCGTTTAAATCGTCGCGTCGATATATAAAACGAAAATGACATTCGTCGGATAATGCGTATCTGTGTTAAAATATATTATTTCTGTAAAAAGGAAGGTGGCTTACCGATATGCGCGCTCCGAATAATTTAACAGTCGATGATTTTTTTTTCTTTTTTTTTTAATTGGAACTTTGTTTTACAATTAGGTAGTTATGTACAACAATTATGTTAAACGGTTGTTGTTAAGTAGAAAATTATTCGGAGAATTTTGATTTTTATATATTTCATTCAAAATACCTAATTCAATATTTTCGCCGGCGGGTGAATTTTTATTTTTCGCAGACTGAAATTAAATCCCTTTAATTCGCATATATTGTGCGTATAATAGTATATCTTTGAAACGTATATATCTCTCAAGGCGTTAAATCGTGTGTATTTACTTGACAATTTTTTTTTTATTCGGTTGAAAATGTATTTGAAAATGAAAAATATACGATATAAAATATAAAATATATATAAAATATAAAATATATAAATATATATAAAATATATATATATATGTATTAAAAATTGATTAAAAATGAAATTGCGTAATCGAGAACTCCGTGATGATTATTATTGTTTGCATAATGTTTTTATCTAATATTTTACCAACAGAAGAATTTTGTTTTAAATTCAAAAAGGTCAAATTTTTTTAATTAGATATAAAAGTATATATATATATATATATATGATTATAAGTTAATATAAATATTATTTATTTATCGATGGGGTCATTACGAAATTTGATAAATTTGTGAGAAAAAAAGTTCGAAACAATATTAATTCCCCGTATGACGGCATCGCGTTATTTTAAAACGAAATGTTTACCTAATTTTTTACATATTTTTTTCCTCTGCTTCTAAACTTTCCAAAATTTACTTAGGAAATAGATAAAAAAAATTGTATACCCGCCGCCCTGTGGGTCAAATACCTACATAAGGAATAATATGCGAATTTACGTATATATATATATATATATATATATTATACGTTTATCGAGTTTTCGGGTGACATTTTTTAAAAGTTAAATTCTCGAGAGAACACCGTGGGGACCGCAAGAGAAGTATTATTTTAAATTACCGCAGATTGTTGCTGCGGCAGCAACAATCTAATAATATAATAATAAATATAAATAATCTAACAATATAATGTCATTTATCGTTCCAGTATATTCGTATATACATAATATATGTGTGTGTATGTGTACCTTATTCCGCATACATAACGTGATATGTATTAAGCAGTGGCGGTTATAAGGGGGGTGATAGGTGGATCGCCCCCATCATGGGATTTGATATTTTAAAATTTAGTATATCTCTGATCTAACAGCAACGACTTTGTGTCATGTACGTTGGTTTAATTATGTTATGGTTATGCTCCATTTTCGTCACCCCCTTTGAACATCATGTATAAAGTTGGAGCCCGGAATTAGTGTTCGACCGAAGATCAGCGCGTGCGGTACGCGCTGATCATCGGTCGTGATCGAGCGTTTAGTGCTTAGCTGACGACAAACTCGGTCGGTCGTGTACGGTGTAAACGAGTTAACGTGTAAATGTGAGTAAACGAGTGAACGTGTAAACAAGAATACAACGAGGAAAGATAAATCCTCATCATAATGTTCATTTCATTTCATTGAAATACGTGAACTAGTGTTATTATGAATAATAATAAAGATAATAAATAATAAATATTGCATACGCGCGTACGATCGGTGGCTCGGTCAGCGTCATACTAATTACTAAACACCAGCATATACCGACATAGTGCGTCAGCCGATCGTAATAAAACGGGAAAAGAAAGTGGTCACCAGATAGCGCTACGACATAACATAGAGGGCGTGGCAGAAAGACGCATATAAATAGTGGTTCGAAACCGTCGGATCGCTCAATGTAGTCACGGCGGTTGGTCGTGAACAATTACGTAGTTCACGACTAAAGTATGCGAACAATGTAGTTCGCGTCTGACTGCGGTGTGTGTGTGTGTGTGTGTTCGAGACTGGCCGCTATTTATATGCACCTTTCTGGCTTTCTACCACGCCCTCTATGTTGTGTTGTCCCATTTTATTTATTGTTATCTCGTTTACGTTTCGTGCACGTTGTTCTTCCTTTTTCTAGATATGCGTTTCGTCTCGGTACATGAATAGATCTTTCTTCTTGCAGGTTATTACTCGTCGATGTGGATATTTCATTGGCGGAGGGAGTTGGTTCCATTTTCGCCCCCCTCCCCCTCTTGAGCATCATGTATAACTGACACTGGTATTAAGTGCACAAAAACTTCTCATCTTGGTTTGGTTCGACCGCAAACAGTGGCGGCTATCCTAGAAAATTTCCCGACAACCGTTCGACGACAGTGCGTCCAACAAGTCCGAGTATGATTTGTCGGAAATGTGAAAAAAAATTATGATAGGCTCGTTAACACTGTATAGGATGATATTGAACGCTTCATACATACACCCATAGACATATAAATACATATACATATTTATATGTCAATGCATACACCGTTGTCGCTTATACACGATTAAAGATAGACAGGTTGAACAACGAGCTCTAATAAAGTGACTGGCAAACCTTCTTTTTATCGAATACTAACATTAGCGCTCCTAACGGAAAATGTTTCAAATTATACGTCGTAAATATTAATATTACAATAATTATTCGTAACTATAAAAAAAAAAAAAAATTTCAAAAATAATAATGTTTTTCGTTAAATAACAATTTATTTGTTAAATAACTATATTATTTTACCGTCAGAATATCGTAATATCTTTGTTTTTAAATATTCAGCTAATCCGTGGTATAATAAATAACGAATAATGTAATGTAGTTAATATATCAAATCACTTTAAGCGCTAGTAGTAGTAAAAATTTCTCAGCTGATTTACAAAGAAGGTTTATTAGTCACGGTATACGCCGGAGCGTAGTGTGTAGCTCGTTGTTCAATCATTAATCGTGCGCTTATACCACTGATTTTATAATACTTATAAAATCAATGCTATTTTACCACGTATACAAGCACTTGGTATATTATTGTAATTATACGTAGGTACATAATAATATATAATGGGTACGGTGGGTCGCTGCAGCGACGACGGTCGCGGTTTCGTTATTGCGCGCGCGTATCGTGACGGCAGCGGCGGTTCGAGGTGCGGGCGGTCGGCCCGGAGGGCGCCCCCGATCGGTCGATCGTCGTCGGGACGTCGCGGCGGCCGGAGACTTTGGCGCGCGCGATAAATCGATCGATCCGGCGTCGTCGACGGCGGCGCGGAAAAAGTCGCGTCGATCCGTAGGCCGCGGAGAGGGGGGGGGAGGGAATTGTTTACGCGTCGAGTCTGTCCGTGTACATTTACCCCCCTCACCGCCCGCCGACAAACGGGCGCGGAAATATCATTACAACGCGTTATATCGATCATTCGCGTTTTTTTTTTTATGGAGAGAATAAAAAAAAAAGCAATTTCGTATTTTTTCTATACTCGTACGGTTTACCTCTGCACGCGCACGCCGCCTCGTTTCCGCGGCGGCAGTCGCCGAAGGGTTTCCAGTGGGCGGCCGCCTCTCGCGCGCGTTCCCGTCGCCGTTACAGACGTCGTCGTCGTCGTTCGCAGCAGGCGGACGTCTTCGTCGTCGTCGTCGTCACTTCTGACGCGTACCTACCACCTACCGCGCGATTCGCCGTCGTATTCGCGACAACCCCCGTCGCGCCAGCACCGTCGCCGCTATCCGCTACACGGGCTGCAGTAGTTACCCGTCGGTCGTCGTCGTCGTGTCACCGTGTACACACGGCCGCAACGCACCGCCGTCGCGTACCTATTATTTTATTTTTTTTGTGCGTGCGCTGGTGTGTGTGTGTAGGCGGGGACGCGTGTTATAGACGGAGGTCGAACGACGACAAATGCGCGCCGACGACGGGTCGTGCGATCGGGGACGCCGCGAGCACCGTTGCTGCAGCAGCAGTCGTCCGCCGCACGATGAACGACGATAACGGCGGCATCACTCACGGTCGTCGTCGTCGCCGTCGTCGTCGTCATCATCATCATCATCGTCATCATCTCCGTCGTCGTCGTCTGCACCTCTGCACCGCGCTCCGGCGTTCCCGTCGACTCGGCCGCTGCGGTACTCAAACGGTAAGAAGTGCGCGCGAATTTCGCCCGGAACCTAACCGCGTGTTCGGTACGATAAACCCGGAACGCGGTCTCGGGAACGGTATTGCATTCGCAGTTATTTAACAATATTACAATGAGTGCCGCCGGTATACCGCGAACAGTGGCGTATACTTTCGATTTCACCCTGGGGGGGGGGGTGGGGGGTTATATTGAGACTTCGTCCCCACATAACATTTCGAATTCGATCGTATTATTAAAATAAATCAAAACATATGAAATACATATTATACCTATATTTGTCGAAAAATTTTTAACATGGTTATATACCTACCAAAAAAAAAAAAAAAAAAATCGTGTCTTAACGATTTTCAAGATTTTTTTTTTTTTGAAAAATTTCTCTCGTCAATACAGTCCACAACAGTTACGTATTCGATGAAAATTTCCCATTTCTATGACCATTGGTTTTAAAATTACGACGAAAAAACGATAATTAATTTTGACGAAATCGCGTCTTTATGCCGTTTTTATGTAATTTTCCGGTAGTTTTTTCTTGCGCTTAAAAAAAAGTACCTATTGAGAAAATCGAAAAATGACATCTTTGACGCACCGACTATAGATGCTACCGGAAAATAGGGTTACCTACACGTAAAGATCGGAGGAGCACTCCTTCTGGTAGAATTTTCGGGTACAGACGTAAAAAGAAAAAAACATCATTGTTAATACAGTTATATAATTTTTAACCTTTTTTTCTTTGGTCCTTGGTGGGGGGGGGGTTTAAGCCGAAAACCCCCCAGTAAGTACGCCACTGCTACCGAAAACCGCGTTTGACCTTTATTAATATTCTCCACCACCACTCGTTTGTCGTGTGGATGCGATTGTAGACGACGGGATTGTTATGTAGATGAGATATGGATGTGCGCATTCGTCGTTTTTTGTCGCGCGTATTTCTCGGCGACAATAATGACTTTCGATTCGCGGGTTCTTTTTTTTCTTCTTCTTTTACAAATCGACCGCGATGACGCGTATCTCGTGTATCTACAGGGCCGCACTCGGCTTTGGCGGCGGGCCCCGGACAAACTAAATCTTCCGGGCCCCCAGGGCCGTATTTAAGGGGCTGCAAGTGTACCTTGTTGCCCGGGGCGGCAAATTTTTTAATTATTAAGGGGGCGGTAAATTTTTATAGACATAATAATATGGCGTGTTAACAAAATTAAATATTAAGTGTAATTTTTAGCATAAAAATTGTGTTGCCCCGGGGCGCGAAAAATATAAATACTGCCCTGCGGGCCCCCTTTACTACCCCTTAGGGTCAGGCCTGGTTTTTCCAAAGGAAAAATTTGTGTAATATTATATTATATGAAAACTAATAATTGAATGGTTTTGACATCGAATATTATTATTGCAATCGTGCTGTTTTAATGTAATACGTTTTATCTCGTTTTCACGTAAGCCGGGGACCCTTAAAAATGGGCTTAGGCTCGGGCCCCGGGACAAATGACCCGAAAAAACAGATATGAGTATTGTCTGCATTAGTGGTGGTCAGCCGTGGTAAAACGTATCTATCGAGCCATTATTATATCCGTATATCACAGTATAATGTAATACATCGTGTAGACTATATAGACTATAGATATGTAGATATATTTAAAGAGGTAAATAAAAAAAAGTAACGTTAACGATTTAATTTTTTCTTACCGTTGTATTTTGAGCCGTGCACACACACACACACACACACACACACACACACCAGCGTAACAGCGCAATACCGAATTATGTGTATTACGTACAGTGGCGTAGCCAAGGGGGTGGTTAAGGGTTTACCCCTCTTTCACTTTTTATATAGTAATATAGTAATAGTAAAATAAGATAAACATTTTCCAAAACAAAAAACAAAAATTAAATATTCATGAAAATACATAAAATTAAGAAATATGAAATTTTTTAAAAAATTGGTAAGTTTTAAATTTTGTTTTTGAACTCGTCTTTGTAAAAAACGGATTTCTAGTTTGGTCTGCTATACAAATCGAGAACATATTCATTATGTTTTGTCTAATCGAAGTAACGTGTTTGATATACTATAGTAAATTATATCACGTTTATTTAACAACCCCCCTTGACTAATTTCAGGGCTACGCCAATGATTATGTAAAACGCATAACGTGTGACCGTTTAATTCTTCCGTTTTCACGCGCTACGTGTTTTACACGGTTTACCTGCAATTAATGTCCGCGGTGAAGACACTGCACCGTCGAGTGCATAATCGATATTATATACATAATGGCGTGTACATTTATAAATATTAATCGGTTAATTCATATGTAAATGTAATTTTTTTTTAAAAAAATTTTTTATTAATTCGTAAATATTCATTTGTCGGATTTTTCTCGTTTTAATTCTTCAGAAACTCAACTCAAGCCGCGAACCACATTTACATTTTTGACTACCGCAAACCACCGCTTAATATTAAATTCTGTCTCCTAATATAATATATATATATATACTGAATAGTAACCATAGGAAATAGGTAATTGAATAAGGCAATACCACAGGAAAAATATTAAAAATTTATATCCATTGACATATTTTGTATATTAATTCAGTAAAAAAATTTAAAACGATACAATGTGTCCGTGATTATGTGACCAGTTGTGGCATTCTTGGAATGACGCTGTAGCATATAACACGGTATATATATATATACAATTCGTAGGGAACATTTATTATAGTTACGAAGCAACGTTGTCTGTTATTTAATTTTAAGTTAACAATTTTTTTTTTTAAATTAAAAAATTGATGTAAATTAAAAAAAAAACAACTTTGACACCACGCCTAACCACCCAAGTCCGCGGACCACCAGTTGGGAACCACTGTTTCAGATGAAGTGTGTGTGTGTGTGTGTGTGTAAAGCAGTAATTTCGGATTGTTTATTTTTATTTCGCATATAAATACGCCAAGTTTTCTTCTGGTTAACTATAAATATCTATATTGTATATAAGTTTTATTGAAACGATTTTGTATTTTTGGCGTCTAAAATTTAATTTCCTTGCTGCGGAAAATCTCGAAACGTTTTTTTTTTTTTTCATTCGCCCGACAATCCGCCATTGATGTTATTACACTAATTAAAATTAATCGCTCTAACAAATAATGTACAGCAGCTGCGGTGTATTCGACTCTTTGAAGTGAACATAAATTTTTTTTTCTTTGTAAACGTACATTGTTGTTAGACGATTATACGATCGCACGTATGTATGTATACCTATTGGCTATATTACGCTTAAAGGTAATGTATCCTTTCATGTTCGTCTCGAAATACCGCCGGCGCGGACACTCGGCGGATCGCAAGTTTGCCGTTTTTTTTTTTTTAGCAAACATATTATAACGAAATTGTATAAGGTATATTGAAATCAATTTTGGAAAAGTTAGCGCTGGTACGCGCAGGTAGACACTGTAATATATCATGATGATACGTCGATGTGTTATACACGCAGGTGGGGACGCACATATACGCGAATAAAAAAATGTTCGAAACGATATCGCTATAAATTAAATATTATTATTATTATTATTGCCATTTTCAAGTACGATTCATTGAAATGCGAGATATAAAATTCCTATTTCATTTGAATTTTTAGAATGTATCAGAGTATATAATATTTTAAGGAATTTGTACTGCGCGGATGGCACTATGACTAAGGAATACTAAGCCAAGTGCCTATCCCCAGGTAACATTTTAGTTTATGATTTATTTAAAAATGTTTTCACTCGCCCGTGCTCATCGTGTTCAGTGCTCCTGCGACAATTTGCAACGTACTATTATAATTATTTAAAATAGTGACGGGTTATTCTATATAAAAAAAAAAAGGTCGAATTTTAAAACAAAATCTCAAAATTATAATTTTTTTCTTTTTCTTTTATTTCTATAAAAAAATAATATTACAAGTGTTAATGTCGTTTGAAAAAATTTTTTTTTTTTTTTTTACATATTCATGTAAAAATTAATATTTTATGATAATTTTTTTTTGCTCATATTCGCCGCACTGTGTAGAAAGAAAAAAAAAGAGGTCATTCCTATAAAATAATACAATAATATAGGTATGCGTGACACATCCACCAACCACTGGATGACACTGATTCTTCACTGTAGGTGGCACTAGTGCAACTTACTTTGTACGTTAAAATATGTTCTGACATTATTATATGTATTTATATACGAAAAATATAAATAAATTTCAATTCGTCGCGGTTTAAATATTGCGTGAAAACAGTTTACGAAAAAAATTATTATTTTTTTTATCATTTTCCCCAATGGGCTGTCGCTACGCGTATCTACCCTATGTACCGTATATATATATATATATATATATATATATATATGATGTTAATATTTTTCATCGGATAATAGTAAACACTTGGTTTCTCTGTGAAAACAAAAGTTATTTATTACTTATTATTTACATTATTATTTACATTATTACAAAATTACAAATTTACCTGTGAAAACAAAAGAAACAACAATTTATGTTACTATTGTCACTCTTAATTATTAAACAATTTTTACACAAAAACTATATTAAAATCAACTTTCTCGATTAACAATCTTAAAGAAATTCTTATCTATTATTATTATCAATTTTACAATTTTATCACTTTATCATCTTATCAATATAATAATAATAATAGTAATATTTAAAAGAAAGTATTTTCTTTACATCTCCCCCACCCACTGTGAAAATTCTTATGAGAATTTTTATTAGCTATTATTCATTCTGGTATTAATTTTGTTATGTGGAATAGTCCTGTTTCTTCATTTCTTTTTCCTGTTTCAATTTTAAATATGGTACTTGATATTTTCTCTGTTATTTTGAAAGGTCCAATCCTGAGTTCATCCAATTTTTTTCTATTTAATTTATTTCCGTTTTCAATATATACAAAATCGCCTGTATTGAATTCATTTTCTTTTCTGTTTTGTCAAAAGTTTTTATTATATTCGTGAGATTTAATAGTGTTATCTAGAGCTATTTTCCTATCTTTCTTCCAATCTTCTGCATTTTATGTTCTTTTAGTTCCTCAGGTAGCAAATTTGTGTTAGTCCCATCTAATAGATATTTTGGTGTAAAACCTGTTACTGAGTGTTCTGTTATGTTATATTTGTCAACACATTCTCTTGCTATTGTCGTCCAAGCTTTCTTTTCTGTATGTTCATTAATTCTGCATCTTATTTTATTGACTATTGTTTGGTTTAATCTTTCGTTTAGGCCATTTGAAAAGGTGCATTTAAGGCTGTATAAATAAGTCTGATATTTTGTCCTTCCAAAAAATTTTTGAATTCCTTAGAGTTGAGTCCTGGATATTGGTCTGTTAATATTGTATCTATCTTGTTTATTTCTAGTGTGTTTTGAACTATTTTTATAAAATCGTTTGCAGCTTGGGTTTTGAAGTACGTATGAATGCGTATCTTGTATAGTGATCAACTAGAAGATGGAGGTATCTTTTCGTTGATCTTTGACCACCAAACCACCGATTGTATCAATTGACACTATCTCAAATGGTTTTGTTGCTGGTCCTAATTGTGACATCAATCCATATTTTGCTTGACCTCTAGATTTATTTCTCTTACAAATGTCGCATGTTTTGCATATTTTTGTATGTTTTCTATTAATCTTTTGAAGAGTAGTATGGGCATATTCTGTTTTTCAATTGGTTTGTGCCAATATGACACCAATTTATATGTGTATTTCTTATTAATTCAATACTCAACTTCTCTGATAATACTATCTTCTTTTATTCTTACTTTGTTTATAAATTATACCATGTTCATCTATTATTTTTTCTTAAGTTCTTTTAATGCAATATTTTCATCTTGATCTTTTTTTATTTCTTGAATTTTGATTGTATTTACTATCCTTAATGTTTCTTCAGTATTATCTACTGATTCCAATACTGGGTTCCTACTAAGACAGTCTGCTTCAGTATTGAGTTTACCTGGTATGTATTTAATATTGAAATCAAATTGGGATAGGTAATATGTTAGATCTCCTAACTCTTCGTCTGTTCTAGCTTTTATGTTTAGGTTTTCTAAAGGTTTATGGTCTGAATACACCTCAAATTTTCTTCCAATTAACCAGTGTTCCCAATATTTTACCGCTTCTTTTATGGCTAAACATTCTAAATATATAGCTTTTTTCCTTTTTTGCGTCTCATTTAATTTTCTTGAGAAATAGGCCACTGGTTTTTCCTCTCCATTTTGTTGTATTTGTTTTAATATTGCACCCATACCTTCTATTGAAGCATCTGTAAATATCTTAATTGGTAAATCTTTATCAAATATTTCTAGCACTGGTTGAGAACATAATAATTTTTTTATTTCTGTAAATGATTTTTCACAATCCACAGACCAATTAAATTTTACATCTTTTCTCAACAGTTTATGTAATGGTTCTAGTATTGTTGAGATTTTTGGAATGTATTCGTGATAAAAGTTTATTTTACCTAGAAACTGTCTGATATTCTTCTGTGTTTTGGAGTAGGAAAATTATGTATTGATACCAAGTTGTCCTTGATTGGTCTTACTGTATTATTTTCTATTATATGTCCGAGATATTTGATTGACTCGGATGCGAACATACATTTTTTTAATTTCAATCTAAAACCTTCATTTATTATGGCTTCTAAAACTTGTTTTATATGAATGATATGATCTTCAAAAGTTTCTGAAAATATTAAAATGTCATCTATATAATTTTCCGTGAAGTTCTTGAGAGCCGGGGACCCTTAAAAATGGGCTTAGGCTCGGGCCCCGGGACAAATGACCCGAAAAAACAGATATGAGTATTGTCTGCATTAGTGGTGGTCAGCCGTGGTAAAACGTATCTATCGAGCCATTATTATATCCGTATATCACAGTATAATGTAATACATCGTGTAGACTATATAGACTATAGATATGTAGATATATTTAAAGAGGTAAATAAAAAAAAGTAACGTTAACGATTTAATTTTTTCTTACCGTTGTATTTTGAGCCGTGCACACACACACACACACACACACACACACACAGCGTAACAGCGCAATACCGAATTATGTGTATTACGTACAGTGGCGTAGCCAAGGGGGTGGTTAAGGGTTTACCCCCCTCTTTCACTTTTTTATATAGTAATATAGTAATAGTAAAAATAAGATAAACATTTTTCCAAAACAAAAAAAACAAAAATTAAATATTCATGAAAATACATAAAAATTAAGAAATATGAAATTTTTTTAAAAAAATTGGTAAGTTTTAAATTTTTGTTTTTTGAACTCGTCTTTGTAAAAAAAACGGATTTCTAGTTTGGTCTGCTATACAAATCGAGAACATATTCATTATGTTTTGTCTAATCGAAGTAACGTGTTTGATATACTATAGTAAATTATATCACGTTTATTTAACAACACCCCCTTGACTAATTTCAGGGCTACGCCAATGATTATGTAAAACGCATAACGTGTGACCGTTTAATTCTTCCGTTTTCACGCGCTACGTGTTTTTACACGGTTTACCTGCAATTAATGTCCGCGGTGAAGACACTGCACCGTCGAGTGCATAATCGATATTATATACATAATGGCGTGTACATTTATAAATATTAATCGGTTAATTCATATGTAAATGTAATTTTTTTTTAAAAAAATTTTTTATTAATTCGTAAATATTCATTTGTCGGATTTTTTCTCGTTTTAATTCTTCAGAAACTCAACTCAAGCCGCGAACCACATTTACACATTTTTGACTACCGCAAACCACCGCTTAATATTAAATTCTGTCTCCTAATATAATATATATATATATACTGAATAGTAACCATAGGAAATAGGTAATTGAATAAGGCAATACCACAGGAAAAATATTAAAAATTTATATCCATTGACATATTTTGTATATTAATTCAGTAAAAAAATTTAAAACGATACAATGTGTCCGTGATTATGTGACCAGTTGTGGCATTCTTGGAATGACGCTGTAGCATATAACACGGTATATATATATATACAATTCGTAGGGAACATTTATTATAGTTACGAAGCAACGTTGTCTGTTATTTAATTTTAAGTTAACAATTTTTTTTTTTAAATTAAAAAATTGATGTAAATTAAAAAAAAAACAACTTTGACACCACGCCTAACCACCCAAGTCCGCGGACCACCAGTTGTGAACCACTGTTTCAGATGAAGTGTGTGTGTGTGTGTGTGTAAAGCAGTAATTTCGGATTGTTTATTTTTATTTCGCATATAAGTACGCCAAGTTTTCTTCTGGTTAACTATAAATATCTATATTGTATATAAGTTTTATTGAAACGATTTTGTATTTTTGGCGTCTAAAATTTAATTTCCTTGCTGCGGAAAATCTCGAAACGTTTTTTTTTTTTTTCATTCGCCCGACAATCCGCCATTGATGTTATTACACTAATTAAAATTAATCGCTCTAACAAATAATGTACAGCAGCTGCGGTGTATTCGACTCTTTGAAGTGAACATAAATTTTTTTTTCTTTGTAAACGTACATTGTTGTTAGACGATTATACGATCGCACGTATGTATGTATACCTATTGGCTATATTACGCTTAAAGGTAATGTATCCTTTCATGTTCGTCTCGAAATACCGCCGGCGCGGACACTCGGCGGATCGCAAGTTTGCCGTTTTTTTTTTTTTAGCAAACATATTATAACGAAATTGTATAAGGTATATTGAAATCAATTTTGGAAAAGTTAGCGCTGGTACGCGCAGGTAGACACTGTAATATATCATGATGATACGTCGATGTGTTATACACGCAGGTGGGGACGCACATATACGCGAATAAAAAAATGTTCGAAACGATATCGCTATAAATTAAATATTATTATTATTATTATTGCCATTTTCAAGTACGATTCATTGAAATGCGAGATATAAAATTCCTATTTCATTTGAATTTTTAGAATGTATCAGAGTATATAATATTTTAAGGAATTTGTATTGCGCGGATGGCACTATGACTAAGGAATACTAAGCCAAGTGCCTATCCCCAGGTAACATTTTAGTTTATGATTTATTTAAAAATGTTTTCACTCGCCCGTGCTCATCGTGTTCAGTGCTCCTGCGACAATTTGCAACGTACTATTATAATTATTTAAAATAGTGACGGGTTATTCTATATAAAAAAAAAAAGGTCGAATTTTAAAACAAAATCTCAAAATTATAATTTTTTCTTTTCTTTTATTTCTATAAAAAATAATATTACAAGTGTTAATGTCGTTTGAAAAATTTTTTTTTTTTTACATATTCATGTAAAAATTAATATTTTATGATAATTTTTTTTTGCTCATATTCGCCGCACTGTGTAGAAAGAAAAAAAAAGAGGTCATTCCTATAAAATAATACAATAATATAGGTATGCGTGACACATCCACCAACCACTGGATGACACTGATTCTTCACTGTAGGTGGCACTAGTGCAACTTACTTTGTACGTTAAAATATGTTCTGACATTATTATATGTATTTATATACGAAAAATATAAATAAATTTCAATTCGTCGCGGTTTAAATATTGCGTGAAAACAGTTTACGAAAAAAATTATTATTTTTTTTATCATTTTCCCCAATGGGCTGTCGCTACGCGTATCTACCCTATGTACCGTATATATATATATATATATATATATATATATATACTCGTATATATTTATATAATACATATAACGGTTTGACCGCGTACAGTATATAAGAACCTACTCCAACAATATATTTACCGAAAAAAAATTGTAAAAGGTGAATCATTTATTTACAATACACGTATATATTATCCCGAAAAAAAAATGAAAATAAATAATAAAAATAATAATAAAACGGAAATTTAAAGGGTAAGAAAATGTGCATGTTTATAGGCATAAGCTCGACAATATCGAGCGGAGGTATTATTATTATTATTATTAATCTTGTTTCGACGTATTTCGTGGCACGAAATACGACGTTATTACACGTTATCTCTCCGGTTAGGAGGTAATCTTTTATCGTTGCTCTCTGCCGTCGATTCAATAAATCGAACGTGCGATGAAGGTGTTAATGAAGTTTTTCGACAAATTTTTAAGGATATATATATATATATATAAAAAGTAACGTAATATTGAGCTAATTCCAATTGTCGAATGAATATGAGACCTGAAGTCGAACGATGACAATTTTCGTTGCATTATATACAACGACGTCGTATTGCAGTATTGCACCAAGCGTTTTTCCAGACGGATATAGGTACACGACTGCGACACAAAACAATAAAAAAAACAAGAGTTTTATATTCATTCTAATTTTCTGATGTTTCGACCGTAGGCAATATACACATACGTATATTTTATAATGTTTTTGAAAAAAATTCTTTAAGTAAAACTCCGGCAATTTTAAATTGAAATTCGTATAATTATAAATGGGTATAACTGTCATAAAAAAAAAGAGGCCAATATTTCATAGTTTTCAATTGATACTCGTATATAATTAGGTGAATATATTTAACATTTAAAAAATGATTTAAACATTTAATAAAAAATAAAGTAAAAATAGTGTCAAATATCAGGAGTAAAATGTATTGAAACGTTTATAAAATATAGGCGTGGGTATTAATTTTTCGTTTGAGTTCGTAACAAAGCATTATCGTCGTGAATCGCCGCACAAAGCCGTATGAATTGGTCAATCGTCACTGTAATAATTACATTCTTTTCCCGAGGGAGGAGGGGGGGAGGGGAAAAGATTATTTATTGGCAATATACCCGTCTAATGTATATAAGTACAACATATTTATATACCTAAACCATTATTGTTACCGGTAACGCGGTTGATACGTTGAGCGGTAGATTTTGTGTCGTGGCGGGTGGGCGGGTAGGGGTCACGCGGGGAATTGAGGATTGCGCGTGAGTCGGCGGGACGACGGGGACCGACAGAGAGGTGCGTACCGTTTTCGGATCAATATCTCATCTGCCAGCAAACACACACAAACACACATATATTTATATAATAATTCTGTGCCGAACAGGACGTTACTGTCAGTCTATTTTATTTAATACAGATACACGCGAGAGCCACGAGCACGCAAAACGTTAACCAAACGTATACACGCCAGACCGTATAAACGACCGTTTGATACAGGTTCCATATGGAAACTTTTATGGATACACGCTTGTGCATTATAGAATATAAATAAGTGTGTGTGTGTGTGTGTGTGTGTTTTTTGATTAAGAAAAAAATTTACATTTACAGTATATTATATTTATCAGTTATCAATTGTTAGGTAAAAGCCACTTTCAAGATTTACCGATATTACACAATACGTATACGAATACACGCATAAATAATAATAATATGTAATAGGGACGATAAAAAAAAAAAAAAGAGAACCTACGTCGTACTGCGCCGGCGTTATTAATATCTGACAAAATATATATTATTATTATTATGCGGATTTGTCAATCGATATATTATTATGTATATATACACATTACACACATGATTTCGATGTTAAATCACAACCTCCGTACACGATAATCACGTGGCGTAATAATTTTGATCAATTTTATGAGGTTTTTAACAGAGTTAAAGTAATTTTCCTACGAGTACGTAATGTAAATGTATACCTACGTATATATAATATAATATTGTTTCGTATTTGGTTTGTAACTTTCGTGTAGACTTTTCGCGTGACGACACGGACGGACGGACGGTCGAAATCCCGCGTTCCTCACATTTAAATAATATGGTCTGGCCGTTATAGTAAACGTTTTTTTTTTATGACTGTAAATTATAATAATACTACCTAACATTATGTAGCTGTTATACTATATGCGAAACACCCCGTACGACTGTATACATTGACATATTGTTAATCGTCGGCACACGCCTAGGGGATTGAAGAAGGGTCAAAACCTTTCACCTCTCAAAACGACCAGTCGAAATTGTTGTTTTTGACACAAATATTTCAAAATCGCGGGTGGTTTGTTTTTCACTTAAACGTTTTTTCTTTTTTTATGCGGTTATCGTTATTGTACGAGTATTGGGATACGAACGTTACGTTAAATTGTAGTTACGCAGGTACATCGGTGGTAACGCGTATAACGCGTATTAAAACTCAAACCGCGGTTGTTAACCTATGCGGTCTAATGTTTATAATATCATGTAATGACGGGGTCTGAATTCAGGCTCAAAATTCACACCACTCCAAAAATTCGCTCCGATCAACACGGTTTCAGAAACTCCCACAGTACCATTACACAACTTCTTAGTGTCATCGATAACATCTCTCTCAACATTAACAAAAGACACAAAACCGCCGCTATCCTGCTGGATATCGAAAAGGCCTTCGACAAGATCTGGCACGACGGCCTTATCAGCAAACTAATTGACCTCGAAGTACCAAGATACCTAATTGCCATTCTTACTTCGTTTCTAAACGACCGAAGCTTCCATATCACTATCGAAGGAAAATGTTCCACTTCTCGCAACATCCTTGCAGGCGTTCCTCAAGGCTCTTGTCTTGCTCCTCATCTGTTCTGCCTATATATCAATGACTTACCATCTCGTCCCAAGTGCAAATCATCTCTCTTTGCTGACGATACGCTATTTTATGCCTCCAGTACCACCAACGACGCTGCTACCAGGAAACTCCAACAGCAACTCAACATCGCCGAGAAATGGTTCCATGACTGGAAAATTTCAGTAAATCCTATCGAAACCACCGCCATCATGTTTTCACACAAATCCACCGCCACCTCCCTTCGGCCCATACTCAACAACACAACTATCAAGTGGTCCACATCCATGAAGTACCTCGGCGTACACGTCGACAAGAAGCTCAATTTCTCGAAACACATTTCTTCTTGCAATTAACAAGGCCAAGACTGTCAAATTCTCCCTATACCCAATGCTGTCCAGTCCCTCTCTATCGATCTCTACCAAATGCTTCATCTTCAAAACTTATATCCATCCCATCGTCACTTACGCTTCACCTATCTGGGCTTCCAACATATCTTCTTCCAGCTGGTCCAAACTCGAAAGCCTACAATCAACCACACTTCGCCAAATCTCCGCCCAACCATGGTTTGTCAACAACACAGCTATTCGACACTCCACCAACATCATTTCCATCAAAGAATATATACAACAACTTTCTAACTCCGTCAAATCCCAAACAGTGCACTCTCCTTATAACCACATCTCCGACATCAGTAAAAGAATCTCTATCAATCAAAAATACATCAACCGTCCTATCAACTTTTAATCCGTCACCACTTGGCCAAGCCCTCCCAGATAATCAAGAGCATTTTAAATCTTCTTCAGACTTCATTAAGTAATGCAACATCAATCTGATAAAAAAAAAAAAAAGTCCCTCTTCTTCTCCATTTCTCTGGCAGGAGCTACAAGCTCGAAACAGAGTACACCACACAAAGCAAAAGCAAGGGGTCTGAATTATTTCTTCTGGCGATGAGCACGATATTTTACCACAAGCCGTTATAGAACACCCGCCCTACTCCAAAACAATGAAAAGACCTGCGTGCACTATGAGTGTGTTCAGGTTTTTGCTTTTTTTTTCGTATATGTACGTGTGTAATCGCACGGCATTGATATTCTTAAATTCTTAATTCGAAATTGTCTGTATATTACTATGTAGTAGATTTATTTAAAATTGTGTAGGGGGGTTTTTTTTATCAATTAATAACCAGCACGAGAAAAGAGGTCTTATTAACTTTTTCGATAAAAAAAAAATAAAAAAAAATCCTATGACTTATATACGTCATATTATATACGAACATATAATTAAATGATAACATAATTATACGTATATAATTCGTACATATAATTTTTATGATACTCGTTTCAAGCGCGTGTAAGTGTTTGTTTATAGTTTAAATTTATGGATTTTTCTGGTTATTATTTTCAAAACGCCCGTATTGTTATGGATTTGTTGTACGTTTATGTATATAATAGCCATTAAATGTTGAAGACTATATCGTGTACTGGGCATCAAAACCAAAAATATATGTACATTTTATGTTGTAAAAAAAAAAAATGTTATATAAAAACGCTAAAGTACTATGCGCGTATAGGTATAAATAAAATAACGGATCTTTGTGCAAATTTATCGAGTTTTTATTATTTATTTATTGAAAAACAAAACTGTAACTCGGAGTTTATAGGCAAAAGGTCATATTTTAAATATTTTACGATACAAGTATACAAAATACATTTGTACAGACCGCGTGATTTAATCAATATACGTACTTTTTTAAACAAATAGTCAAAAAAAAAAAAAAATAATAAAAAAATGATTCGTGTCTACTAATAAAATACATTTTTCTGAAATAATTAAAATTACTACCTACTAAATGTATATTTTGCTTTGGACGCGAACGATTTTCTGGTCACTCCAAAAATATAAAATTTTTTTTTTTACGATTTCGTTTCATCTTACGTGTATTATTAAAATTCAAGTGGCATTAAAACTAAATTAATAATACTTATATTTTTATGAAATTTCAATTATACGGAACATGAACGTTAATCTATATATAATACGAGGGACGTTTTTTTCAACCTTCGGACACACTACATAATATAAGCACCAGATAGGTAATAAACAGGTGATGTGAAAGAGAGAAGTATCGAACTAAACATCAACAAGGACAACAATAAATAGTTTATTGTAACGCGAAGGTAACATCATCAAAATTTATTCATAGTAGAAGATATGGCATTTGAGGAAGTGCCAATCTTCAGACATCTAGGATTCGATATAAGTGATTGGGCGAATAGTCAACGAATAGCAATCAACCGAAAATTAACAGCGGGAAATAAGGTGTGATTTCTCGCCTGTGCACCTGTTCAAGTCTAGATTATTGTCAATAGAAGAACAAAAGTTAAACTGTACAAAGTCCTAGTCAGACCTATTTTATGCTATGGTCATTAAAGAAGCCAGATTAAGAAGGATTAGTAGCATTTCAGAGAAAAGTATTATGAACAATATTTGGCCTTTAAAAGGAACACCAAGAATATAATATATACGAACGAGAGCCTAACGCAGAGTTAATGGAAATATTAGATGAGCTAGACATAGTAGGTATTCTGAAAAACCAGAGAATTAGCTAGGCAGGACAGATGTTTGGATAGTGAATGGTCGACTTGTACACGAGGTCACAATGTCAAAAATCAAATGGAACAAGAGGACGTTCAAGACAAGAGTTGAGTGACTGAGTCGTAGACAACATTACGATCCTAGAAGTTTGGAATGGTGAAAAATTAGCAGTGGATTAGAGACGCGTGGCGTGATATAGTTGAAGCAGCAATGGGTCTTAAAGACTTAAAATAAGGCTAAAAAAACACATACAAATAATAATATATGTATTTGTAATGTAATTTGTAATTAAAAAATTATTCATCTTAAAATTTTTAATTTTGACATATTATAGTTTAAAGACGTGATATAGTTTTCGATAAATGTGTGTACGCTGTAATATATATGCAATTTAAATTACCAATTGTATATATGAAGATTTTTTTACTGCGCTTTTTTATTTAGATATAGTATAGACATCACAGTATTGTGTACACATGTACGAGTATATAGTATATATTATTATTTTATGTTCTAATCCTAATGTATTTTCAACGTAAACAGTAAATGTTTTATTTTTATTAGAACCATAAAAAATAATATACGCGTTATTATTATTTAATTTGTACAACTTTATAAGTATTTCGTTTAAATGTGTGCAAGTTTTAATAAATATATTTTAATATTTCTTTAAAAATAAACGTAAATGTAAAATATTTATTTTGATTTACTGAAAATTCAAATATGCTACTAATAAAAAAAGGTAGTAATTTAGATATTATTGTATAGGTAAGTATTTACAAGTTAAATTTTTATGATATTTAATTGAACGAATAATATACGACAAAATATTTTTTAAAATCTGTATTTTGCGGATGTATTAATTGGCTTCAATATTTAAAGCCAATTAATTTCAACGGTTCATTATTTGACCAATTTTTTTGTTTTTAATATTTTCACGTTATTTTATACGTTGTTTATAATTTATGTCATCATTATTCATAACGTTTAAGTTTACTTAAATGTCAATTGCTATTCATTTCTTAAGTTTTCTATCGACTTTTCATTGTTATTCGCTATTTTTTGAGAAAATATTTTTATTTTAAAATAATGACTGATATGATACTACTATACTAGTCAATTAAAAGAAGAAAAAATTAAGTCGCGTATTGTAGTATTTAGGAGACCGCTGAAGTAGGCATTTTTACAAGAGACGTTTCTTAGTTCTTATAGTTCAAGCACAGATTAGATGAATATAATAATGTAATATTCATCTAATCTGTGGTTCAAGTACATGAATATCGTATACGTAGAAAATACAGTAGATATTCAGAGAATTGTTGTTTTACACTGTATGTGAATCGTGTCAGAATGAATAAAATGTACACGCGATTCGTATTAAACTTAATTATTCGTAAAAACAGAAAAGAAAACAGTATAATTGAACTTTTTAATACCGTGTTCAGAATTCAGAATCTTTATTTTTAATTCAGATTCGTTTTTCGCTATTATATTATACTCGCTATTCTTTCTAGTTTTCTTGGATTCAGGTGCTATATTGAAATAACACGGTCCAAACGCATATTGTAAAATTTCATTATATTATATTACTCGACACTAAACTGGGAAAACGCCTAGATTTAGTATATGTATGTGTAATATATTAAATTTGGTTTAATGCACTTGAAACACCAACAGTGAAAGTGATGAACGGTAGTCGGTAACCATGCCATTATTATATAAAATATATAATTTAAATCATTAAAGGTATAATCCGCATTTGTACGTAATAGGTTTAACTCGTAACAGCTATAGGTGTATGTATTGTGTATAGTGTTTACTACTCATGTGTCATGTTATATATATATATTACATATATAAACTCGATGGTATTAGCATTTAGCATATATATATATATATTTGGACATTTAATTGAATTATAGTTTATATTTAGTCGAAATGACGAACACGCGTGTACACGTTAATTATTATATATTAGTTGTATTATTCAAACTATTATTCGTATCCATACGTTTGCTTAATTTACACGTTTGATGTTGGTATAATATATTATATTATATATCTAATACGCATAATGAATTTAGCGCACGTATATATAGGAATTAAAATAGTGTTTGGGATGAACGTTTTATCCGTTCAACAATTAAAGCTTATTACGTTTAATCTTAGCAGCTGTAACATTATTTTAAATAAATATCGTGATTATATACAGCTATATAATATAAAATCCAATTATTGTAAATTATTCTATTAATGGCGTATCCATATTACTAGTTAATTCTGTTCGTGACCTTGGTTTTCGTTGTCTCACTCCTACCTTAAATCCTAGACTACACAATGTGGAGATTTGTTGTAAAGCATTAAAAACACTCGGTTTCGTCTAAAGGATTTGTCGAGAGTTCAAATTCAAGCACTCAATAAAAACCCTATTCTGTTCCTATGTGCATTCACTCTTAGAGCATGGATCTATTCATTGGGATCCTTCCACTGTAACTGATTTCGTAATGATAGAAATAGTACAACGCAGATTTTTACGCTTTACATCCTTTATCCTTAATATTCCATATCCTTCTCGTTATTTTAATCCAGCTCTCAAAATTTTGAATGTATCTTGCCTAGCTGATCTCAGACAACCTGCTAACTGTTCTTTCCTTTTCAGACTTTTGCTTGGTTCGACTGACACTTTCTGAGTTAACTGATAAACTTTAGAGTTTCAACTAGGCAGACAAGATACAATTTTTCTTTCATTTTTTCTAATTATTTATGTCTTATTAAATGCTTCTATACCAGGTCTCATGCGTTTTGCTAATGTCGATTCAATTTTTTGACGTTCTGTTTACTCCATTAGCCATCAATAGGCTATCATTATTACTCGTACATTATTGTTATACTAAATATTATAACCTACTTATTGTTTATATTAATTCACTTATTTATATGCTGTTTATTGTATGTTACTGTTTTTGGGTAATAGATAGTAATTTAAGTAAATATATACTTTAGCCTTTAGGAGTGTATAATGATTATATTATATTATATTATATACGTGTCGAGGAATATTTACATTTTTTTTTACTTATTTAATCTTACACATTTTAATAAACTTACAGTTAAATTATTTTGAAAAAAAAATTAACCGAATGCCGGAATACTTTTTACAGGAATGAACCGAACCAACACGGGAAAAGAGGTTATGTATTTTTCTACTCGTGAATATTATAGGTAGTAGGAAAATTGTTTATAGATATACCAATATTCTGTGTGATTATTTAAAATAATTAAAATTATTGAAAAATATTATTATTCTAATAATTATTAGGATATTGTAGAAACGTATTGATAGATAGTGCTAGTAGGTATAACTAAAATTTATATAACAACGCTAATATATAGTTAGTAGTAGTAGGACCGTCTATAATACGCATAGTGTAGAGAGGAAAATTTGGTTCTATAATTATTTAGCAGTTGCGATTACGAAAAAGGTCAAAAACGAGAAATCCTTCGGAAGATGTAATTTATTTCACGTTTCTATGATATATAATTCTCATTATACGCGTGTTTTTTCTATAAAAATTATGTAATATATTGGCGACAAAATTGAAAATAAGTTATAGATATTATTATTTAAATATTGAAAAATGAAAATAAAATTGTTCTGTTAATCGTTCATCAGTCATAATTTATTTTCAGTTTTTACGTCAAAATAATTTATCATTTTTATTGAAAAACAAGTTAGCTATAACGAGAAATATAAATCATTGGAACATGAAAAAATTTACATCTGTTAGTGCCTCCAATATAATTATTCGGTAATTATTGTATGAGAACACTAAACGTTTTTAAATAATATTATAATTTATTAAATAAACAAATATATGTAACATAAATATTAAAAATGAAATATTGTACGAAAATCATATGACGACAGGCGAACGCAGAGTGAATAATATTCAAAACAATTATACGTATTAATAATTGAATAACACAAAATGATAATTACACATATATATATGTCTTAAATTGAATACAACAATTTTAATTAGGTCATTCACCTACCGATAACTAAAATAAACGACACAATCTTTATTATTATTATTATTATCACTATTACTACCATCACCGCTACAGTACTCCCCTCTGAGCGTAAGCGTTACTTGAACCTTACTGGAAAACGAATGACTCGCCCGCTCTCCTTGTACATCTTGACTGTGGTGTAGAAGATACTTTTTTGCTCTCAGATTTCTTCACTGTCGATTCCTCTAATATTTGGTTCTCCAAAAAACATGGTTTTAAACAATTTATCGAAACGGTGATTTCCTTTTGCTTATTTAGTATTTTGAAAGTTTTTGGTCCACGTTCAATTACTTTATATGGTCCCTCATAAGGTTGTTGTAACGGTTTTGTGATTCCGTCTCTTCTAAAAAATACATGAGTACAGTTTTTTAAATCCTTGTGTATAAAAATGTTCTTCGCTGAATGATGTGAGGTTGGTGTAGCTTTTAATATATTCATATCCGCTTTTAAACAATTTACGAAAGACGTCGGACTTATTTTAATATTCGATTCGCAAAAAAAAAAATCGCCAGGTAAACGAATAGTGGAATCGAAAACTATATCAGCCGGCGTAACTCCAATGTCTTCTTTCATTGCTGATCGACAGCCTAATAACACTATTGATAATACCTTAGTCCAACGCTCAGTTTGATGACTTTTGATAGCTGTTTTCAAAGTTCTGTGAAAACGTTCAACAAGACCATTTGCAGCAGGATTGTACGACGTTGTTCTGTTTCGTTGAAACCCCATAATTTGAGCAAATTTTCTAAAAACGTCAGATTCAAACTGTCGACCTTGATCTGTCGTAACAGTTACAGGAACGCCGTAGCGACAAATCCATCCGTTGTAAAATGCCATAATAACGGACTCTGTTGTTATATCTATTAACGGAATAGCTTCTGGCCATCTTGAAAATCGGTCTATTACTGTAAAAATATATGAAAAACCATTTGACATGGGCAGTGGTCCAACAATGTCTATGTGCACGTGGAAAAAACGTTCACTAATTATACCGAACTTTCCATGTGCACTACTATTACATGTCGTTGAATCTTTGATTTTTAACACGTCAGACATGTACGAGCCCATTCTGCGGTGTCTTTTCGCATAGATGGCCAAACAAAAGGTTTCGCGACCAGTTTGGTTGAAACTTTCATTTCTGGGTGGGCCTAATTATGTAAACAGTCAAAGGCTTGTCTACGAAAATCTCCAACCAAAAACGGTCGTGGAGTACCCGTGGAAATATTACAAAAAACCTTTGTATCAGCAGTCGGTATATTAACTTTTTCAAGTCGTAATGACGTTGACTGATTATTTAGGAATTCCTTTAATAATTCTGTGCTTTCCTGTTGAGCCAAAGCCAATTTACTATAATCAATAGGAATTGGTGAACTAATAGCTTCAATACGCGATAATGTATCAGCTACGCAATTTTCTGCTCCACTGACATGTCGGATGTCTGTTGAAAATTGTGATATAAAATCGTGTTGTCTACATTGACGCGGTGAGCACTTATCCGATCTCTTTAAGAACGCATAAATAAGCGGTTTATGATCAGTAAAAATAGTAAAATGACGACTTTCAATAAAATATCTAAAATACTTGACAGCCGTGTATATTGCTAATAACTCGCTGTCATAGGTACTGTAAAGTTTTTGTGAAGACAAAATTTTTTGAAAAAAAATTTAATGGTTGCCAGTTTCACCAAGGTCACCAATGTTAGTGCCTCCAATATAATTACTCGGTAATTATTATATTAGAACACTAAATAATATTTTAATTTGTTAAATAAACAAATATATGTAGCATACATATTAAAAATGAAATATTGTACGAAAAGCAAACAACGACAGGTGAACCCGGAATAAATAATATTCAAAACAATTATATGTATTAATAATTGAATAACACAAAATGATAATTTCACATATACTCGTATAATATAAACATCTTAAACTGAATATAATAATTTTAATTAGGTCATTCACCTACCCATAACTAAAATAAACGGCACAATCATATTATTATTATTATTATTATTATTATTATTATTATTATTATTATTATTATTATTATTATTATTATCACTATTACTACCATCACCGCTACATGTCTGACGAAGATTTTCTCGTTTTATAATTAAAATTCTATTAATCTTTTTCGTAATTGCAACTGTATATTAAATTAAATTGTCTACTATACGTGTATTAAGTCAGCCAAACAACAATTACAATAGCGCTATCAGTTTACTAAAAACACCATTTTGTACTGATTCATTATGATTGGTAACCTAGGCTAGACGTTCGCCAAACCGTGATGTAACTTAAGCTTAACACTGTAAAGCTCAAAACAATCGAGCGGATGAGAGACTAGATGTATAGAACCCAGATTTAATAGGTATAATATAATAACCTAACCCTTTCTTTAAAATGGATAATTTCTGATGATATTTTCACTTGAACGGTGGAAGATATTAATCAATTAGTTGGTGGTCGAGATACGTCTAAATATCCCTTTAGAGAAAATAGGTATAGATAAATGATAGATCCCTTTGGACATTCAGACCGATCGATAGAACATTCTCAAACGGTGCTCTTTACCCACACGGATGCGGTGAAACCGTGATCGAGATATTCTTACCGACATTCTTACAATAACCGTTTCCTATATTCCTGCAGTGATACGAAATAATTTTCTCTTTATTATATATTAATTATTATTGATCGTGAGTTGTAAAACATAGTGTTTTATAGTTTGTTTTTGCCAATAGTAATTAAGTTTTAATTTATATACATATAATTTTTATTTGTATACGCGGTTAC
The DNA here is from genome assembly GCA_032441835.1 of Slavum lentiscoides. NCBI lineage: Eukaryota > Metazoa > Arthropoda > Insecta > Hemiptera > Aphididae > Slavum > Slavum lentiscoides. The sequence continues at coordinate 4,328,303 of CM063722.1, read as the reverse complement.
CCGGGGACTCGAGGTAAAATTTATATATTATATATTATTATTATTATTATTATATATAAATTAATTGTACTATTATATGAGAATTGATAATACCTATATATAGACAAAAGATTAAAATAAATACCATTTATTCCATTTCTTTGCGAACTCGTTAAACGTAAACATATAGTAAGAAAGATAATATAGGTGCGTCTGTTTCAGACGATAAATATTTATTATATGTTACTGAAATCAATCATGCATAAACCATAATTTTAATTTCGAATTGTTTTCAATTCGAATAGACGGTTCTGAACAAAATTCGATTTACTATAATTATTTAAATATTACGCTTCTAGATTACAGTGTCATTTATATAATCGAGTTTTTCACGAAATCGACGCGTTTCTCTGCGAATTAAATTTTAAACGCTCAACAAATATTTGTCGATTTTTGATTATACCTATAATAATATTATGATGTCGGACTCGGATTTTTTTAAAATTTGAAATACGTTTTTACAATAATTTGTAAAATTAATTAATTTCTAAAAATTTAATCATCTTAACACGAATATCGAAAATATTTCGTATACATTGCATGAAAAAAAAAACCCGTCGTTATAAAACTTTGAAATCTTTCGGTTTTTACTCAGAATACAAACTTCGAAAATAATAGTAATTGTGACATTCCGTAGACGGCCCCTCTTATGGCGTATAAGCGAATTACACTGCAGTTTGGCGAGACGGGGACGTTAAAACATCCGAATTTTCGGTCTGATAAATTATTATACGTCTGTCAGTTGACGTTTGTGTGCGGGCCGACCAGGCCCTTGTCCTTCGACCAACATTGAGCCCCGGTACGTGTCACGCGCGTTACGGCAATTGTGTCAGCCGGCGTAGGTGGGCACGCGAACGTGCGGAAGTGATGTACAAAGTGATATTGTGCCACGCGCATATGAAGTCAGTGTGCCGCCGCCGGAGCCTTTTTATATATACCTACGCTTCTACTGGAAAGATCAATATTGCGCGCGAAAAGACGGCGGCCGCGGCGACGGAGAATGCCCTATTTTTATATTATGTTTTATTCGTTTTTTGGTGAAAGGGGGGGGGGGTTGGGAGAAACAACAAAGTCGATGGAAATCCAGTGGAATTTCTTCGAGGGGGAGGTTAATATAGTAATGAGTCGTTATAACGTGTTATAAAATCGGATTTGTATAAAAATAATAAATACCCGTACGGACGATTTGGTTTGGAAAAAAAAAAAAAAATCGTTTTGGCAAACGTCGAGCGTTTAGTGTAAAATTTTTTCCATTTGCCTGCCGCCCGAACGGACAAATGCCCGAATGGACAAATAGGTACTCCGTATTCTTTTTTCCCCAACGACTTTTACCCGAATCCGTTCGCCCGAACGATCAGACGCCCGAATCATTGGTTGCAACCTTTTATATTCTTGTTTCGAACCGCTCGAACGCGTTTCCGTGGTAACTATTGACAATTAAAAATGGACTTTTTAAAATCTCCCGTTATTACCGCTATAACATTACCAGTGTTAAATTTGTAATAAAACCTCAAGGAGATGCTATTGGGTTATTGTACAATATATAATTTGCTTACTTCTGTTGGTCTGAAAGAACCAGTTACCCTACAAGAGTCGTTAAACGTGACACCAATTTTTTTTGCAATACTCGTAATTTGGTTTTCGCGTTTTTAAGGAAGCTTTTTAGTATAATATATTTTATATTATGAGTACTTTTCCATTAAACATGATTTTTTTTTTTTTTTGTAACATTTTTTTGTGAGTGTTTTTAACGCGATTGTGTTCCTTAAAAGATTATTTTTATTGTAAAATATTATTTCTCACTATACAAAATATATAAAATTAAATTATACGATCTCTCTGAGATTATTAATGACAAAAAAAGCGAAAAAAATGAAATTTACATTTCACATTTTAGATCAATCGTTGTCGGAGGGCGTTTAAAATATTTTACACAAAATTCTGTTTTACATTATAATATAATAGCGATTAAGCAATAAAAAATATGTAGATTAGACTGCTGGTATTATTATCGTATATTATAATAATAAGTGATAACTTTGATAAATCCTTAATTTAATATTTTAAACGTAGATAAGTACAAATGACGTAAAAATTATTACAATATAATCAGTCACACGTTTTACACGTTTTTCGTTGAAGAACTTTTAATTAGTGTAGAAATATTAAGTATGGCGTGATGCGTGTTAATAAATACAAGGGCAATTAATATTTTTAAATGTCCGAATCGTTTTTATCCATTCTACACGTATCTATCGTATTTTATATTAAAAATATTTAAAATAAGATAATAATATCTGTAAAATGTAAAAATTAAAATGGTTTTGGTTCAATATGTAGTGATGATGATGATTTCAAAAGTAGATTTTACAATAGACGAAATCAAATATTTACTAAACATACATAACGATCAAAACTCTATTTTTAATGTGGACAAATTCGTTTTACTTATATATACTTGTGTACGTACACGTTAAAAAAAAAACAACATTATAATGATGAATATTGATACTATATGTCCTCAGCGTTGTATTTATATGCTTGTGCGTCACAAAACTATTGTGTTTATTTAAATCGAATGAAAAAAATTAAACAATTATATATGCGACGTTCATAATAATATGTAAACATTAAATGAGGTAATGCTCATATACGTATAACGCGGTAAATTATACATAAATATGTATATTTTTTCTGATAATTTGCCATTTTTTTTTTTTTTTATATAAAATATCACTTAATTTTTTCTGGATCGTATATAACGATATCCTTCTGATTTTAATATTTAATTGTTCTGATGCATACGATGTACGATATAGGTACATAATATTTATAATATAAACCCTCGTGTACATATAATTTATAAATTTTACAAATGATCAAGTTTTTACATTACCACGCGCTACTGGTTATTAGATATCTTTTAGTGTGTTCAAAATTCGTAGGTACTCATTTAAGTATTTAACTTTGAAAAGTTAGCAGGAATTATGTGTAAAGCGATTTGAGATATTTTGTCTAAATTCTAGAAATTGAATATTGAGGTATTCGAAATGGAAATTTGAAAACAAACCACTCCTCTCAAAATTTGCAATTTTTCTTTTTTTAATCAAGTTTTGTCAACGTTTTAAAAACGGTAAAGTAAAAAGAAAGTTGTGAAAATCATCATTATTATAATCTTCAAGTTGTGTGCAAAAGTTCAAGCGATTACAGTATTTTTACATATTTGACACAAAGCGCAATACATAAAATTTAAGGTTTAAAATATTTTCTTTTTAAACCTAACTGTTTCAACGTTTCAAGAACGATAATAAAATTTTTTTTTAAAATAGTGTCAAATTTTTGCTATCCTATAATTAATAATGATGTCGAAATTGTTGATTCTGAACCTGAAGTGAATTTGATGACAATGAAGGATTTAATTTGTTTGAATTGTAAATTCAATTATTTTCTTTATTTATTAACCTAAACTGTTTCGTTAAGTTGAAATATGTAAATATTAATTATATATGTAAATGCATTGTGTAATTTTGGGTAGTCAAGTATTTCGCGTAGTTGGTACCGAAAATCGAAAATCAACTAAGATTCGTCTTCAAAAATAATTTCGGGTAGATTACAGTTTGGGTATGTGAAAAATGCATTTGAGGCAATCAAGTAATTCGCGATACGGATTGAACTTGTACACATACGTTCTCAGACACCATATTATCTCAATTCACATTTATGTAGAATGCCCAGAGATCGTAAAATCGGCTATTTAAAACAACATAGTAAAATCTGTAACGTTCAAATTGCATTAACTTCGAAACTATAAGCTCGATAAAAAAATTACAATGGTGACTTTAACATCGTGAAATATGGTAATTGGTAAACGAAAGTGAATAAAAGAAATTAAATTTTAGGAAATCCGGAAAATAGTAATATTTCATATCAACTATACTCATGTAACGTTATATAATTCGAAAAACAAATCATTTTCGAAATTGTCAAAAATTGTTTTTATACTACCCTATAAAAAATTTAATCGTTTAAAAAAAAAATTAATTCATGAAATGGGCGGTAAACTTGATTTACGCCCAAGTTTGAATCAATTGATATCTTAAGATATATGTACCGTCAGCGCGTCGAGTGGATTGATTGGAAGGATTGACTAGTTCGTGTTAAATGGTTTCATTGGCTCCGAAATGACTGAATGTTGAAAGTTTATACATATATAAAAATAAGGATTTATTATAAAAAATGTAATTTATTTTATAATAAATAAAAAAGTATATTTTACCATTTAAAAACAGTAAATAACGCGATGACGTGTAAATATAATAATATATTTAAGCGTAAATTATAAAACGCGTGGTATTTAAAAAAAGTGAAACAATAGAAATTCTGTTTACAAAAGATCCTTCTTTTTTTGTGAATTTTCGTGTAGTGCGCGCATATTATTCATATATACTAAAATACTTTGTAGTATTACACAAACGCGTGTTGGAAAAAACATTTTTTTTTATTTATTTGATAATACCACAGAATTTCATAACATAAAACATACATTTTGTTTTCCAGAGACGTCAATAGGAATGACATGAAAGTAATTGTATGTCAGTGTGGGGTACAGCCCCCAAGCGATGGGAGATAGCGTCGATAACTACACCAACGCCACTGAATCAGACATCTTAGTTAGAAGACAAATGATTAGAGCCGAATTTTACAGTACTTACGACGTCATGACCGGAGTAAGAAATTTTAAAACCCACGATTAGTGGAAATGGTTGAACTGATTTTGTTCTTTTGTATAATATAGATAAATGTTTAAATATATACATAAATAATTAATTTTTTTATTTTTTTTTTTTAGATTAGAATCGCGTCCACTTTAGGAGGATTTTTTTTAATGATGGTTCTTTTAGTACTCTATAAGAGTAAATGCAAAACCCGATCGCTTTCTGATCAACATCTCGAGGCGGTTATCAAGGCGGCCGTAGACCAAGAGGAGCAATTGGCCGCTCTAGCCAAAAGGAGTTCCAGTTCTAGCTATTGCTCCGGTCACGGACTCTGTAGATGTTCTCCGAGTGAGTCTCCAACTTATAGGTTTAGGCGTATTACATTATAAAGAAATTAAATATTTACCACGTTCCCTTTTTATCACTTACTGTAGGATATAGCATGACCGAAAACAATGTCTCAGAGTGTAACAATTGGAACCGCAGGTCTAAGACTTATCTTTCCGAGACCAAATATCATCCGTACTCGGCTTTACCGCAGACCGGTAACAAATTTATGAAGTCGTCAGTGTTGGAATACTCGTTCGAAGAGGTGTGTACCTGTATATAAAAACAAAACAATGCCTTAATACGATATCGGATATAGTATAACCAATGCAGGAATTTATATATGCGTAGTATATAGACAGTAGATAAATTTTAGTTTTTGGATCAATTTTATAAATAGTCCATTTATATAATTAAGTCAGTCTTATGAATGAATCTGAATACGTTGAAGCTAGCATATACACTTTTCGACGAGAATTATTTTTTGCCGCCTCTACACTTCGTTAATTTGTTTTAATGTAATTGATTACAACCATTTTATATGACGGAAGGTGATACAGTAAATAATTTCTACTTGAGGTTTACATAGTTTCAATTATTGAACTATACGTTTATATAATATAAATATTAATTAATCTTGTCGTGCATTCTTTGTTATAAAAATGTATACTATAGTTAATATTTACTAAAACGACTAATGGGTACCTACGGAAATTGTACAAGATAAATACATTTTATTTTCTTCGTGATTGTATTAGCTTGTAAGTTAAAACGCGAATAAGGAGAGTGTTTAGTTTTTGAAAGTGTGAAACTTGATTTTGACATGTACAGCACACTGCAGGGTAATCGTATTATTTATATCCGTATCGATTTACGGATATACGTAATATTGATACAGGACAACCACCATTTAGATAATTAATTTTGTAGCAATATTTTACGGATTCTGTATACAATAAATGATAAATAAATTTATTTAAGCGTTGAGTACGTACTATTTGAGATATATTTATTATATTACATTGATATGCAGTATATAATATCACACCATTTAGCTCTAAAGCGGTATGCAAACTATCCCAATATATAAGAAAAATATATATAGAGGTCTAAACACTTTTTTTCTATTAGGTACTACAAATAAGATTAATAGATATATATATTGATGTAATAAAATTAATTAAATTGTAATTTCGAGAAGAGTCTGGATTTGATTGATTTTTCAACGACATAATGTTTTAATGAAATTTACGTGATCAAAACATTTCATACATTCGACCAGACAATATTACATGTATTTTATGTTTAGAGTAAATAAAAAATAAATCTCATAAATTCTAAGTATAATAACACATTTCTCGATATATATTATATATATATATATATATATTTATATCCCTTCAGTTTTTGAGTTACTGGGATTCAAAAGTTATCCATATGAAGAGTGTTATGAATACAGTCAAGCATTTTCATTCACTTTAAATATTTTTAATAATTTTTTTTAGGACGAAGACGACGACATGGAGGACATGTGTGGAAACAACGGTTACCGCGTGGCCAGATGGCTGGAGGTGCCTGGCGACAAAAAGGGGATTCCGAGGGGGAGTAGCGCCATAACAGTCAGTAGTAACGACACAAGTTATTTGGAGGCCAGAGGATCGTCGTTGATAGTCGGATACCCGCCATCTCCATTGAACCATCCACCGCCCGCCGGAGACCCACCGTGGGAGTTCTACTATCCCATTGACATCCAGGTTAGTTAAAACCACGGTAGATTATAATATCTACACCGCGGTTAAAACAAAATATATGAGACAGACTTATCTTAATACTCGCTTATGTGTTTTTTAAAAAAGTGAAAAAAAAATATGGTAAAATTATTTAAGAATTATTGTTTATTTTTGGACTGTTGACCATTGCACATATACGTGATATTTGTCTTTCAATTTTCACACAGTCACACAAACATTACAGGAGAGGTCTGTCTTGACAAAAAATTTGTTTCGTTGGTGTTTGTTTCGCTGCATTATGCTATTTTTCAGATATATCTAAATTATAGATTTTTTTTTTTTTTTTAAAATATTGATTATAATTATTATTAAATTTCTTCAGAAAATAGTACTTTTAGATACTGAGCGGAACGAGGAATGTATTGGTTTTAAAATGATGTTTTTTTTATATGTCTCTACCTACTTAATAACAATAACAACAACAACAACAACAACAACAATAATAATAATAATAATAATAATAATAATAATAATAATATTGTTACAATTATTATTATTATTATTATTATTATAAGTATTGTTGTTGTTGTTGTTGTTTTATTGTATTATTATTATTGTTGTTGTTAGTATTATTATTATTAATTTTCTTTTATCCATTCGTGCATCGTTTTTATTATAGATCAAAATATTTAAACTTTTTTTCCCCCAAATGTGTTATATATTTGTTTAAATTGGATTTAATTGTACCTATAATAATTAATGATAGTTCTAATAGTAATAATATCTCATAAAATAAAAACTTTAGAAAAAACTGTAATGTTATTTTGTACAATACCCATGCTTAACAAATTGTGCAAAAACGCTTATACATATTATACTCGAGGAAACGTAGAAAAAAATACTGCCTATTATAAAACCGAGATATAGATCAATATGGTAAATAATTAAAGTTATGTAGTTAAATTATGTATAAAAAAAATATATATATACATATATTTATGAGTATATGTATACTAGGCATACAAAAAATTTCAATAATAATCTTATGATACATTTTTCTTCATTACATCATTTCCGATAATGTTATATACCTACGTAGTCATCAACTTGTTTTGTTTTGAAACATTTTCATTCATTTATATTTCCTTTTAAATGATGTAATTATGATACGATTGATATCATATAATGCAGTCAGAGTGATTGAAATACATCAATCAGAAAACACATATATGTATTCGAATATCAATATGTATATCCGTTATATTACCCAAAATATATATGTGCCTATGATTATATACATACACTATACAGTAATATTCATAGGCGGATATAAATTATATTGTATTATTAACTTTAATTTAAACGCAAATAAAAAAAAAAACAAATACATCGCATGGAATTTTATTGATTATCTACCGTTCTTAGGGAAATTAATAGTCAAGAGCCGTTTTACATATATAAATCGATAAAATTTTGACGAATTATCTATTAAAATGACAATAATTATTTATTAAAATCGTAACTATAAACCTATTAAAATACCACATCATTAATAATAATAATAATAATAATAATAATAATAATAATAATAATAATAATAATAATAATAATAATAATAATAAATAAATAAATAAATAAAAATAATGTCTCATAAAATAAAACTTTTGAAAAAACTGTAATGTTATTTTACAGTTCTATTGAAATTAATGCGTGAAACTATTATAAATATGTTATTGACTATTTATTGTTTAAATAAAGTATATAGGTATGTATATATATATATATATATTAAATACGATAGTGATAAGTGACCTCATTAAAAAAGTACGCAAACCAAAAGAAATATATTCTAATTATATACATTGATCAATAAGGAGGCTACATCCAAATGGGTTTCTAATATACGAGTATGTGTATTTCACCAATATACTTTAATACCTAGTAAATTAACTACCTACGGGTATTGCTTTGCGAGGGACGGACCGCGATCGCACTGCAGCATTCATTCGAGAAGAAAAATATATTAATTCTTGAAATATAAATATACGTAAAAATTGGAAAAATTGAGTCTTTAAAAAAAAAAGATTACGGAACTATTCTTCACAAGAAAAAAATTTTTTTTTAATTACTCGAGCGAGCTAAATTGTATTTATATCCTGTCTTTTAAGTCGGTACGAAATTTCACTTAAAATAATTTCGGGGCCAATTACCGAATAATAGTAATAATATCTAACGGATTCAAATATGTTCTCTTGTGTAATACAATAATTTTTCGTTCAAATTTCTTTATTACACGTTTGAATCAAATGACAGTTATACGCTGTTGTCATTTGACTAACAATAATGGACGGATTTGACCACATTAGACGTGAAATTCAATCATATTTTACATACACGCAATTGTATAATTCACTAATTTTTTTTCCTTCTAATGACGTGAGTTAACTGAATGTTACGCGGTATAAGAACTGGCGATGATTTGTGGCTTCACACACACACACATGACACATATATCCTCATACATTGACGCATATTATTATTGATGCAAATTAGATAAATAATAATTAACATAGATAGATATGAAACATAAAGTAGTTTAAACAAATTAAGACAAATTGACCCTTTATTATCTCAATAAACGGTCACGGTGTTATTAACTACGTCTGGTACGGTGAGCTATTATGTTTTTAAATGTGTGAAGTTATTAGAATTAATACATATAATAATAAGTTAATTATTACAAGACAAGAATTGTTATTGTAGATTGTCCTCGTACGTAATGCGCAATATAATAGTAAATAGACAATAATCATAAATTAATATAATATTGTTTTATCGATGAAAAATCGTCTCGTACACTATAATTATGTTTAATCTTAAAGCTCTAATCGCAGTGAACTATAAACGCTTTATATGTGGCATTAATACGAAACTAATCGTTTGGTTTTAACCCGATAAAATATGTATTATTTACATTATTAAAGCCAAAAAAAAAACAACTAATTTTGGCATAGTAGTATTTTTTTTTTTTTTTTAAAATTCGAGTTTTATAACGTCGAACTTTAAAAATGTCATATTCTACAATGCATATAGATACATAAAAAATAAACATAATATTATACCATATTAAAACTTAAGACTTTAGATTACTGCTTCTGTCGTGAACTCGTTCGAATCATAATTATTAGAAGTATCACGTACTCCATTACAAATTACAATGTGAATTAAAAGTTTTAAACATTATACATATATATTATATTTACGAATTTAACTATTTCCTCGCTCTAGTTTTGACGGGTGGAAAAACACGTTATAACATATGCATATTAGCTAATAAACTACTATATTACTCTAATAAAACCGTCATCAGTATTTACTTACATGGGAGTAATTCATAATAATATACACTAGAATTATGTTATAGAAGTAAATAATTATTTTTGAATAAAAAAATAACGGTGATTTGTCTATGAAATATCCTAGGATTCTTTTCGTGTTTTGGAGTACGGTGTGCTTATCGCGTAATAACTCGAGTAGCCCACGTTGAATTAAAAAAAAAAAAGGAATTTCGACAATCGCGTTGTAGCTGCTAAATACCTATAAAACAACAAGTATATTAATTTTATTCTAAAAAAAAAAAAACTAATAATAATTTTCTGAAATAAAACTTTCCTTGTACGTGCATTTTCTTAACTCAACATTCTGAAACACGCGCCCAAATCGTTCATTTTTCTTATATTTCATGCATGTATATTGTACATCTACATAACAAAAACAGTAAATAATTTTGTAAACGATAAAGGAAAAAAATGTGCTAGGCGTATTATGTACTTGTATATTATATTATCGGAGTTTTCCAGCAAATCGAATTCAAAATAGTAAATCGCAGGAAATCGTCCGCATTTCCTGCTGTGTAATAAAGACGTGTAAGAATTTATTTCCGTAGGTTTATTTTGTATAACAACGCGTGTACCATAATACAATCATCATAATACTTTCGTCGATCATATTCCTTTCGGTAAAAAGCCCGCAAAAGCGCACACGATTTGGGTTCGATATTATAATAAAGTATAATCTTCGAAAGCCGCAAAGCGCGGTGATACACGGACCACCTGTTTATGGTGATTGTTAAAAGTTATCGATCATGAATTATTCAGTGGTGTGTGTTTAGCATTTTTTTTTTTTTTGTCTTTTAAAACAACTGGCTGAATATAATATATACCACAGCCGTATTTAGGTTTAGTGGCAAGCCTGGCAAATCATCGAAAATGCTTTTCTCAAAAAAAAAAAAAATGTTTTACTAGAATAATAATCACCATTTATTTGCATTCAGCCTTCAAATACCAAATATATTCGTTATATGCAGAAAACACAATTTAATAAAACATAATAAATTTTAAAAATAATTTTTTTTTACACTAAATTCTATTCTATAGTACAAAAATCGAGGAAAATCCGTGAATTTGTGATGTTGTCGAATAGAATAAAACATTTTAATGTTATTTGGTATAAAACTTTTTCGGTGCATTATTTTGTTGCGTGCGATTGAGAATATTGACATTATTACATTATATTTTTGTATTTCACGTTCATCGTTCAGTCGTGAATACAGTACGACAGAAAAACTATAAATATTTTTTATAAAAATGTGCGTATCCAGTACACGTTATTAATTTAAAAACATATTTTCCAGTCTTGCTTTGCCTTGCTTTGTACAGTGTTCTCTGCCCCAAGCCGGTGCTTATATCAGAGGGTGAAAGATTTTGTATGGTTGAGTTCGATGAGGGTTTGTTGGTGTTGTGGTTAGTTAAAATGTGATTGGGTTGGTCGCATTACCAGTCGTTTGTGGGTGGACGGTCTTATGGAGATGTCTTTGATGTGCGAATAAATGAAGTTGGTGAATGCTGTTTTGAGTTCAGAAGATGACTTTTGTATTTCTTCGCGTAGAGTGATGGTTTGGCGTAGTTTCGTGTCGAGTGATTTGAGGTAGGGATCATGGTTGTCCTGGTATAGTGCGGAGGGTTGTTGTTTGGAATTGTTCGAGTAAGATTTCTGGAGGTTTGACGCCCAGATTGGTCCTGCATATAGATTAGGAGTGGCCGGATGCAGGTTTTATACGTATATATTTGTATTGATTTGAAAACATTTTCAGTCGACAGTGATGACTTATATAATCTTTTTGAGTTCTACAATTTGCGCCACTCCTCTTAGAATCGCGCGTTTTTTGCCCTGCCCTGATATATACGCGTACTATATTCATTTTGTACATTTCTCACGTACTAAAAACCTAATGATGTATATAATATATTTTATTAATTAAAATTTGGCATTTAGTGAGAAAAATTACGTACCTATAATATAAAATCCGCGCGCATACATATATATATCTAGTAGGTATATATGTCGGTAGATCGGGAGGGAAGTAGATCAATAGGAGGTATCCGTCGTTAACCTTGCCCTCCCGACTCTACGCCTTGGCCACGAACCGTCGACCCCACGAACGTGCCTTATAAATGTATTTTATTATACGATTACTATATAGGTCCTGGAAACTCTAATATTAAAATTAAAATCAACGTTTAACGAGTACCTATGTGGTATATAGTCGAATATTACAAACATTTTTTCTTTCGTACGATTAAAATAGAACGTATTATAAGTACTAGATTTCGAGAGAGGGAAAATGTGTACAAGACGCACAAATTCAGAATTGTTTAGTTATTACACAACACGTGTTTCAATACGTAAACTAACCAATTATTTTGACCAACAAATAAAACTATGTAAACGCGTATAGAATATAAATTATACATAATATCTACGCTCTAATTTGTATAACTCTGTATGATTCGTAATAACTATTCTCGAGGAGTAAACACGTGTTGGTGAGCAAAAGTTAAAATTAACTTATCAATTTACTTTTTTACTCTTGGCTTGACTTTCAATATTATTTTCTTACGCATTAACGTCAGCTTTAAGTACAGTATTTTTTTTTATCCCGACCAATTATTTGGAAAATAATTTTGAATTTTCCTTGTCGAAGATTTATTTGTCCCCAAATATTTTATTCAAACACGTACCCAGAACGAGTATAGGTGAACAATTTTGGATTTCCAATATAAATCGTCGAACAATGTATAAACAAACGATTAAATTTTGCATATAAAAAAAAAAACCCAACTGACGATTAAAATTAACTTAATTTGTTAACTTACTGATATATGTATACATTTTTAATCGACTTTAACTATTTTAATTCCAATTAAACAAATTTTGGTTAATTTAATTTTAACAAGTAAAAGAAATAAAAATTCATTAACCTATAATAGTGTCGTCGTTTCTTTTTTTAGATTTTAGGGAACCGGTACGGTTTGTTGTTTGTTTTTTTCTTTTAAATAACGCGATTTCCTCGGATTGTGATAATCTAGCCACGAAATAACACTATGCATTTGCACATTTATAAAAACTATCAATATTTTAAATCTAGTTCGGCACAACTGTGTTTCACGATGCCTACCTTCTATTTTCAAAATTTTTTAATTGCACGATTCATTATTTTATTTTTAAAATTAGGAACAAAATTACTGTTTTGCGTTATTTTCTAATCGCCATTGATTCCTGTGATAGTATAATAAATTTGTCGTTAACATAGACATATAATTTCCACCTGGAAATTACACGTCAAGGCAACTTTTACTTTTGGTGCTTAATTGACAATACTAATAAATGGCCTTTTTTCCTGGCGAAATAAAATGTTACCTACTTTTTCTTTTTTGTATTGTCCACTGTGGTGTATCGTGCACATCCCCTAACAATTTTATTTTTGCGTATATGGAGAAATCACTCGGTTGTCTCGGTTGTACACATATTTTTCCGATACCGTGTTGTGACCTTTATTTTCAAATATCACGCGACTGATTATTTAAAATATTTTCGATTCATTTCGAGTTTGGAGACAATGTGTTTTCAACAGATTTTTTCAAATTTTATTTGACAACACACAAACACACACGACAATAATAATTAATAATATTTTTCGGATTTTTCGCATTATATATTTATATAGATATTTTCGAATATACGAGTATAAATACATATCTCGATAGTTACCTCGTATTTTATGAAATTTTTTTTTTGGTTTTACCTTCACACAACGACCATATTGGCGAGTTGGAGCCTTAATGAAGAAAAGTCAAATAATAATTGTTGCGTTGTTACTTATTGTGTCAGAAATGTTGAATTTTCCATCGCTGGTTGTTGATTGTTGTGAAATTTTCCGATTTTTGTTTGTTGAATAAAATATAATAATTATGATTTTTTGGGGAGTTTATTGAACCAAGTATCTGCCATGTCGGTTTTTTCGGTTGGAAATTGCTAATTTCGTGAACGGGCCGTTCGTTGCTAATGTAACGGTACACGGTGTCATCGGTGAACAAAGCGACGGTATGTTGAAAAAATATCGTCGGTACAGGCACAGAGTATTAGGGACAGAAACAAACCTTGCAGGAGACGGGTTTAGAACCCGACGTGACGTTTTCTGTTTTAACTCTGAACGTACGGCTTTCCAAGAATAATTTTGTTGTTACTATAGTGGTATCGGTGTGTGAGAAGTTTGTGCAGCAGACCGTGTCGCCAGATTTTACCCCAATACCTTCACGGCGTCGTTTATTGATTGCGTTAACGCATATTTTGTCCGTCAGGTTGATTAGTTGCAGAATCGTCGAATGACTTTCGCGAATTTCGAATGGTGTGCCCTAGTTGTGCCGCTATAGTTTTAGTTCTCTTTGATCTTGTGGGTTTTGGTCTTTAAGACCGGCTCTCCAAGTAAATTCGCCACCACCTCTCTCTGTCTTTTGCCAATTTTCTCCACGGCCCGTTCGATTCCGCTGCTTTTACATCGTTTTTAACTCGGTCTTCCCGTGTTAAGCGCGGTGGTCTATCCGACCGGTTCTTCCTAAACGATTATTTTCATATACGAATTCTCTTTTCACCAAGGCTTGTCCAGCCCACACTAGTATTCTGTTTACAATTTCCGTTATTATATCCGGTCGTTGAAACAAATTGTTCGGTTGACCGTTGTGACGTTTTCTATCCGTTCCGTCGTGTTAGAGTCGATACAGTGTCCATAAATTTCTCTTAGGAATTTCCGTTCAAATACTGCGAGTCCCGTTTCTTCACTGTTCCTCGGAGTACATGTCTCAGATCCGTATACAAAACTACTGGTCGTATACCTACCAGAGTTGTGTGTAATTGAATTTTCAGTGTTTTCCGGATAGGACTTTACAGATGATTGTTTTATAATTACGAGAGAATATAATAATTTAGACAATTTTGCCGTTTTGTTGTGCAGGTGATTCAACCGACGCCGTGCATGACGCCCAGCGGCGACGGCAGCGGCAGCCAGGAGAGTTTCTCGGACGTGCCCAGGCACACGGAACAGTTGTTGCCGTCCGCTTCCGAGCGGTTCCGAAAGCAGCAGCAGCAGCAGCAGCAGCACAAATCGCCGTCGTCGTCTTCGGCGGCCGCGCCCATAGCGTCCATCCGGACGTCGTGCAGCAGCTGCAGCGACGACGGCGCGTCCACGGCCACCACGGTCAACTCGTCCGTGTTCGCCGACGACTGTTGCTGCAACACGGCGGCCACGACGACGACGCCAAAGACGGGCCGCATCGAGCGTTGCGCGTCGCCGGCGGTCGCGCCGGCGTCGTGCAGGAACAGATACTCGTCGTCGCCGCCGCCGCCGCCGCCGCCGCAACCGTCTCAGACCGCGGGTAATCGCGGTCACGGTAACGGCAGTCACGCGCACCGTCGCGACCGGGTCGACGGCGTGGTGACGACGGTCGGTGCCGCGGCCGCCACAGCAGCGGTCAGATCGTTTCACGATTTCAACCGCAGCAGACTACAGCAGCCGCCGCCGCCGCCGCCGCCGCCGCTGCCGTCCATCCCCGGCGAAGGCGTACGCGGCAGGAACGTGATAATCGTCCAGGCCGACGTCAATCCCATTGCCGACTCGTTCGTGAACGCCAACTCGTTATCAGGGTCTTTGCGCGCGCTGTACGACGCGTCCAAAGAAACGTTGTTCTAGGTTAAGTCCGTATAAAAAAAAAAAAAACGTATTACAACGAGATACGAATAATTTTATATGTATGTACACATACATATAAATAAGTAACGTTAAGCGCGAGTTCTCTTTATTACTGTTCTTATTTTTTTTTTTGCTCGCTCGCGTGTACACGTCATAATGTCGTACCGTTTACCGCGAATTCAGGGTTACCGTTCAGTGGCGTAATCGTGGGGGAAGGATAAAGGTGTCGAATCCGTCCCCCTACCTCCCCTTTGGCTTTTTTTTTTTTTCATTGGTCGAATAGAATCGTGACACAAAATATAATTGTCTCTGATCGAATTCGCACTATTGCAGATGACCGAGAATTTTTAGCGCTGTTAAAAATGATGGTTAAAAAAAGGCGCGCGCGCGCGTTCTCTACGTCAATAACAGACGGCGAATACGAAATAACGAGGAACGGTTTTTTTTGGGGGGCCTATTAGTATAGCAATAACTAAATGTTATATAATACGTTCATTCGATAGGATCGATTAAATCCATATTAAGTCTTTGCCTGGCAATTCGTAAAAACGTGTCGCCGATACGTGTCTCGAGGATAATACGAGATCTGAAATACAAACAAACTATACGATTTTTTTTTTTTTGTATCTATTATAATATTGTCTTATTTAAATGAACACAAATTTATTTCAGGAAAAATTTTTTTTTTTATTTGTTCTTATATGAAAAAATATCGATTCGCTGTCCCACACCATGATCTAGCCCTGATTACGCGCCATTGTTACCGTTATAAGCGTTTCCAACCGGCAACCAAAGTGTGTGATATGCTCGCCCGTCGTATTAACCCGAGCGGTACACGAGACACACGCACGAATAACGTGCAAAAGGATTGCGGAACGGCGATCACGGGTTTTGAGAGGCACGTGGAAAAACGATCACGCGGTTTTTTTTTCCGAACGTACGAAATCCGTTCACGTTTCTAATAATTACGGATTTATAGTCGTTTCTCCCATTTTTAAATACGCGTGCGTTATAACAGGAAAACAAAAAACTAAAAATTCTACGTAACGTATTTTATACAGTCGGTTTTATTATTATTTATTTAATTTATTAATAAACAAAGAAAAATATATCGTATATCGTTTTTTTTTTTATATATATATATATTATTATATAAACGACGCGTTATACAATTTTTTTTTTTTTTTTTTATTATTATTATTCCAAATAACACTGTTGCGACGTTCGTTTTATTTTTCGACTCCGAATCACCGCGTAAATTCTATACAATTACAGCGCCTCCCCCCCACTCGTATCAAACCGATTGCATTCGAATTGCGTGGCAAAAACAAGAGCGATGTCGGTCGACAATCGAATTGCGTGCGCGTATTTTTCGCAAGTTTTCTTAGATTTATTTTCGCGGAAATTTGAAATAAAACGAAGTCGAAGTACGTTCGCATACATTGAAAATTTATTATCTCCGATCAATAACGACCGATCGTAATAAAGTAGATAAAAGCCGTTTTGTAATTTTGAAACTAGTGACTAAAAATTAGAAAAAAATAATGAATTTAGAAAAAATCACGCGCGCAATTCAACCTAAAAAATAATGGATTTCGCACGCGGTTCGGAAACACCGATCAAACCGCTGTACTCTGAAAATCATCGAAACGCCGTAGGTGCAGCGATCGGGTCATCTCCGCCGCCTGTTACCCCGCTCGTATCGGCGCCGTCGTCGCTCCAAACAGAGCCCCCGTTCGAGTATTCGGTCTGCGCAGCCGACGGACGATCCGCCGGAACGGTACCGATCACGCGGTTTACTTCGCACATTCCAATAACTTTTATTCGAAGTCTCGAGCATATTATATAATATAATATGTGTTAAGTGTCACGTAATGTTATGTGTTGTACAGTAATTTTGTTAGGTAAACACAAAACTCCCGACGAAATCTCCTTTCCCCCACCACCACCACCGGATTCGGTAAATCGAGTCCCGTTTTATCGTTTTGTAGATAAACCGATTGCAATCTAAAAATCTCCAGTCCATTCGCATTACCCTGCAGTAGACACCATCACGTGCACGATGGCCAGGTGGTAATGTCCTCCTAAAATTCATCTTTTTATTCGTTCAGTTTCATCGATCGTTATCTTTTAATAAATTATTATCGTTATTATTATTATTGTTTATTGTATTAAACGGGGAGATGTTCGAACGGTGTACAGCCTTAATAAATTCAAGTGTAGTGATATTGTTATTACCGATGAACTTCGTCATTCCTTCTCTGAATAATATATTCTCTTTTATCAAGACAGTGTTTTTACTCGTTTCTTAAATTCTTGGTCGATCGTATTTCTTCGTGTGCGTCAATGAAAAAAATAAAAATATTCTGATGTGTTGCGTGAACTGTAATACCATTAAGCTTCGCGCGAAACGACAATTCGCAACTATTTGTCGTTGTACGATTTCGTGTTGCCGGTAATGCAGCCCGAATATATTGTGTGATGGAAATACAGAATGTGATGCGATACGTTCGCAAGACACTCGTATATAATCCGTGAACGATTTTACGTTTTCATTCGAAAGCAGTCTGTAGGCATATTAATAATTGTCTTCAATGGACGAAACAATAAACGCGACTGTATATTTACCGCTTTAATTTTTATACACGTGACTCGATATACCGCTTTCATTTGTAGTTAACTGCGATTCAATTTACCGCTTTTGGAAAAGGATAAATTTATTGTGGACTCGATTTACCTACGCCCGTTTTTCGACCGCGAAATATTTAGTCGATTAGCCGTGTGCGCGTGCGCGCGCGCGCGCGCGTGTGTGTGTGTGTGTGTGTGTTGTTACTGTTGTTTAAATAAGTCGAGTTCGATTAATAACGTCAATAATAATACTATAATGTTTTACGTGTTTTATCTGTGACGAATTTAGGTAGTTATTATATTTATGTGTAAATATTATACAGTTTGAGTCGAATGAACGCGATCCGCGATTCGTTATGAAAAAAAAAAAATACTAAAAGTATGCGAATAAAAAAATAAAAAAAAAAAAAAAAAATTGCCTAATATTATGTTTGTGTAATTTTATTCATACCGTTAAGATAATATTTAAAACAAGGCGCGCGAGTACGATTTATTATTGTTATACTGTATACAGGTTATGCATTAAAATGTTATTTGTTTTTTTGTTTTTCCCTCTGTGATCGTTTGACTTATTATGTTCAAAATGCACGCGTTATAAATATATTATTATTATTACGTTATAACTTATAAGTATTGAGTACAGTACAGGGTATTTTTTGAGACGCAAATGAAAATATATTTAATTATATGGGGAAAAAAAAAGGATTGCACGAAATTATATATTATGTGTTATACATATACATAATACGATTTTAAAGATGTGTGTACAAATGTCGTCGTCTCAAATATACTCTTAAATTTTTACGTTTTCCCTTCAACCCCCCCCCCCCAAATTTCAGACATATAGTTTGCGTAATATATAATATACTAGTATATTACATAATTACGGGTTTTCTTTTATATATATAAATATATATATATATATACGAAAACGACTGTTTTATGCCCGATAAACCTTTTACGTTTACCAAAAATATCATAAATTTATATAATATTTAAATAATATGAATTATGAATACAATATTATATGTTCTTATTTGTTAAATTTTTAATAGTACATTATAATATTACGAGTATAAAATAAAAATAAAAAAATACTAATAGAATGTCTTACATTATAAGGAGAACATATAATATATTATTATTATTATTATTATTATTATGTACACAATGAGATAAATAATAAATATTGGGGTATACTTTTGTAGTTTTATATCATAAATATATTTACATATAGGTTTATTCATTGTAGTAATTTTCTTTTTTTTTCTGTGTGTCGCATATTATTATAGTTTTTATGACATAAACGACGGTGAAAATGGTAACACTTCATCGTGTATTATTTTTGCCGTAAAAAATTGTAACATTGGAAAATCAATTTCTATACATATTACTTATATATAGTTTATACAATATTATATTACAACTTCGTCTCTGCCTGCGTGTTGTATCCTTATTCTTATTTCATACGTATTTTAATATATACGAGAAGCGTGCCACGTCATATACTCTCTTGTACTGAAAATTTATTTGCATTATATATATATATATATATATATATATATATATATATATATATTACAAAAGAATATCATACAAAAAAAGATAAATTTTATGATTTGTACCAACGTTGTCTTTACATATATTAAGTCGAGTGTTATAAAATCGTATTATTATAATGTTATGATAAATTTAGTTGTAGGCACCTACTTAAAATATGTGTGTAAATTAATGCTTTCACACAAGAAAAAGATTTTAATAGTATATAATTTTAATATTATGTATTATATACGTATAATATAAGTTTATATTCTACCGTAGAAATTGTTTTTGATTGTTTTGTACAAAAAAAAAAGATAAATAAAAAAAGTATTAATAATAAAATAAAATCAAGAAATTGTTAATCCATTGAAATGTTATTGAAAAAAAATTAAATAAAAATGATATATATATATATATGTAAACTAACTAAAATGTTTATGTATAATCCACACGAATTCAATTTGAACATACATACTTTTTATATTTTGAAAAATATGTACAATATTTATAGGGTGTCCCAAACTCATAACTTTCATCCTACACAATGTTTTCGTGTCTTGTAGTTAATTTTATTAAAATTCTATATTATTGTATTTAAAAATTGTTTTGATTTTCTTGCAATTAAAATATATATAAAAATTGATTAATTAAGATTTTTTCACAGACTCAATAAGTAAAAATAAAATAAATTGTTACAATAATTTCTATTAAATTCGTTGATTTTCTACAATTTGTTGATGTATATCAAAATGTCTTTCAGTAAAATGAGTCTAGTCGCTTATTTTTGTAACGGTTTTTACACGTAATTTCATATCAAGTATATTTTGTTTATTAATATAGTTTCTCTATACGGTATACCTATATATAACGTTTCGTCTTAGTAAAATAACAAAATAATCAAAATATGAGTCTATAAACAACTACTTTAAATCACAATCAACGGATATTAATACTTATTTAATATTCATTATTTTCACAATTTCATGAAACATGAATAATGATTAATAATCAGAAATTCAATTATACCGTGATCATTAGTTATTCGGCAGCAAATTCGTGATTAGATTTTTTTTTAATACCAGTTGGTACAGATGTTATTGTCTGAATGACATATCAGTATTATTGTAATTATTATTTTATTATTATTAATTAATTAATTTGACAATCTATATTGAGATACCATAAATTTGACCACCTTAAACTAATATACGTTGTTAATTCTTAAAATAATATTATTGTGCGATAGATAGGCAAACTTTCAAAATGCAAATCGCATATTAAAATTTCTGATCGTTAATAACGATTTGTTATACACCTACACAATACGTGTAATAATTAAACCATGTTAATTATGCAATAAGCAATACAATCTTATCGCTTTTGCTAGCTAGAATTATTTTTGCTGATATAAAAACGGGTGTACTGGCCTTTCTTTCTATCAGTATTCGATTAGGATGCGTACCTATTACATATTTTTCAGTTTAATAAATTTTATAAGTTCTAATAAGTTTTGAAAATTAACGCCTTACGAAGATTTAATTACGTGTACCGACATTCCTCGCGTTAAAATGTAAACACACTTTATTATTTCTAATTTAACTCTATAAAGATATAATATTTTATTTTTAAGACAAATTTTTATTTTTATTTTTTTGATAATTTTAACACTTGAATTATTATATTGTACGGCAGTGATATAGTACAATATTATTACCCACTTATTATAGTATACACCTACATTATATACTAATATTATTTTAAGATTGTTTAAGATATATAGTGAATAATCAAGGCTTGAGTCAAAATCAATAACAATATTAATTTGCTTTACCTAATGTATCTATTAAATTCCATTAATTTTCCAAAATGAATTACATTCAAAAATGTGCTTAAATAAAGTTTTATTTCTTAAATGTAAATTTTAGCTATAAAAAAAATCATTTTTTTTCCCATTATTTTAAAAAGGAAAAACATAATTGCGCACTATTATATTATTAATTTGAGAAAATTGACAGTTCTCTTACATTATGCTGGCGATTATGTAAATTAATTTAATTTAAAATATTTGACTATATTATAGTATTGCTGTTATTATTGTTATAGGTCACCCATTTATTTTTGTTTAATATATGTTTTCTAAAATTATTAAATATACATTATATAATAATTAATACGTGATAATTTGAAAACTTTTAAAAGACAAATTCACACGGCGATGGTAAGTTTTAATATTATAAATTATACATATATATATATATATATATATATATATATATATATATATATAAACGCACGCTTACAAAAAAACCATCAGAATTTTGGATTTTATATACAAACATTTTGGAAATACTCGATGCTTCTTCTCGTGTGTATGCATTTTTACAAACAATAATATTCTACTTATAAATTATACGCTGCTAGTTTGTCAGATGTTTGCTGCAAATGGGGCAAGTGCCCTAGGGCGTCCAAAGTATTATGAATGCAGGGGGCGTCAAAAAAATGAATGACAAAAAGAAAAAACTCGTTGTTTTATTTTAGATATTAATTTCCCTTGTATCTATATGATGATTTTGAGGATGAGTGTATTTACTATTAAAATATATAAAATTATGTAATTAGATATTAAGTTAGTTGTAATTTTTTTTTTTTTGGGGGGGGCGTCAAATATTATTGTCATAGGGCATTATTGGTGGTTAGGACGGCACTGGTATACTAAGACTCAGATTTGAATCTTTATTTTTTTGGGGGGAACTCTTTCAACATGATGCTTTCCGAGCTTCAAATTTGATCTCAGTACACTATTCCAAAAAAAGAATTTTTCTCTTTGAGGATTTTTTTTACATAACCTACTTGTTAGTTATTTTTAAAAATATGAGAAAAAAACATTCATCCTTCATTTAAATATATATTACCAATTTTATAATACAATATCACGTAATATTTTGCACTTTATCAAACATTTAGATTATTTTTCATAATGTTTAGATCATAATTGTTTTTGTCGTATAATCATCAAAAATAAAAAAATACAATTATTCTTAGTGCATTTTAAATTCTGAGCGGATCGGGGAATGTATTGATTCTACAATGATGTGTAAATATTATATATATATATAT
Source organism: Slavum lentiscoides (assembly GCA_032441835.1). Taxonomy (NCBI): domain Eukaryota; kingdom Metazoa; phylum Arthropoda; class Insecta; order Hemiptera; family Aphididae; genus Slavum; species Slavum lentiscoides. The sequence goes on along the minus strand of CM063722.1, from coordinate 4,305,120 downwards.
ATATATACGCTCCATTATAATTTATAGGACTGTATATGTCTGTACTTCGTTTTATTTAAATAATAAGAGTTCAAACAGTATGAAGGCTTTCATCTGCAGATTGGTCGACAGTATCTTTCTAATAGGTTATTCGTAGATTTAATTATAGGGGAGGACTTGGGTTCCCTTTGCTACCTAATGGGGCACATTCCATTAATAATTGATATTGTCTTATTTTTAGATTCTGAGCGGAGCGAGGAATTTATTGATTTTACAATGATGCGCTTTTTTTATGTCTGTACCCAAAAATTCTACCAAAAGGAGTGTTCCGATCTTTATGTGTAGCACTATTTTCCGGTAGCAAATTGTATTTAGTTGGTACTTTAAACAGGTCATTTTTTGATTTTCTCAATACTTTTTTTAAGCGTCAGAAAATAACTACCGAAAAATTATATAAAAACGGAAGAAACGCAATTTCGTCAAAATCGTTTATCGTTTTTCTTCGCAATTTTGAAACTAATGGTCATAGAGACCTGAAATTTTCACTAAATATGTAGCTCTGGACTGTATTAACGAGACAAATTTTTCAAAAAACGTCTTTTAATTTTGGGCTTTTTATAACAATTGTAGATATTGAGGTATTTTAATTCATAAAAGAGGCAATTTTAGGTCTTAAGACTTGAAAATTTTAAAAAATGCCATACGTTTGTTACTTCAACTATATACAAAAAAACCATTTCAAATTCTTCGACAAAGTGTTATTGCATCGAAGCTTTGCTCAGTATCGTTTTATCGAACGCAATGATTTATCATTGCTTTCAAATGTATAGTAATAACAAAACTCTAAAACCTCTATCTAAGTAATTAAATTAAGCGTCATCCACAACACCTCGCGGCTCATTACCTTTTTTAGATTATAAGTGAACATTATTTTTTGTAAAACGTTTTTTGTCCTATGTTTTCCTCGTTATTCTATTGCAGTCATAAAAAAACGTATACATATATGAAAAAAACTCGATTATACAGTATATTCAACGAGAGACGGTCGGTAATTTCTTCTCCTTATTATTTTTTTTTTTTTACTAAACTCGTACGTAACGCAACAAAGTTTAAAAAGTAACTTTTAACTTAACTAAGTTAATTTTTTTTTTAATTAACATAAATTAGTTTGAAATGAAAAGTAACTTGCCCAGTCGTAAAAATACTATGTTCCTAACTTGTGTATAGTAATGTATTTAATTTCAATATGTCTTCAATTGTTTGTACGAAGAAAATATTGCGAAAACTGTAATGTAGAAAATACAAATCTTATTGAATTCGCATATTCGCATATCCTTGCAGTACTACAATAATGACACCCCTCGCTGTTAATATGGATAACACAGATCATCTTAAAAATAACTCATGTCACCAAGACACCAATCGCAAGTGGTTGGTAGGTACCTTTCGTATTTTCGTTCTGTAAACATAATATATTATTATTTAAAAACCTTTACGTTTAAGCGTATGTATATATATATATACATATATGTATAGAAAATACGCAAAATAGAATCAGTCGAATTCTTATTCATTAGTTTAATTCGATTTTTCCTCGTTCTATACGTGAAATCCACTAAACGTTCAAACATAAAACGTCATAATACGCTACGGGGAAAAAAAAGTAAATAATAATATGTAATCATTACATACTGATTTGATCGATCAAAAATAATATAAACTGTTTTCTTTATATAGGACGAGATAACCTCGCCGCCAACTATAAAATACGTACCTACTTGTCTATAAAATATTGTTAGGCATATTATAATATGTGCACGCGTTAATTACGTGTTCGCCGGCCATGTATTGAAATATATCAAGTGCGGTGTTCAATATATAGTTATGTCCGATGATTTTACCGTATTTTCGTTTAATAATATACGTAAGTATATAGTTTATAATTTAGCGGTGTATCAATTTAATATCAATAATATAATAAAATGTAATAACAATATAATAGCTGATGACGCAACATCATCGAACGGTTTCCTAGTTATTTTTTTAAGCTCCCGGGCAGACAGAAATATTATCATACTGTAATAATATGCTATATGAAAAAAAAATCTAATTAATTCATTATTTTTTTAATATTGTAAACTATTGATAAAACCAATTTTCTTTCCGAAATATTTTCAAACGAAAAACTTTCACCCGACGCTGTTTAGAAGAAAAAAAAACCACGCTCTATAAAATAAACCAGTTCGCGTGTGATCTACTTTTTCCTATATTTTGTTACACGTGCGAGAGACCAAATTCAAATAGGTAACAATAATCTCGAACACGTGAATCGAACGCGTTTTATCATATAAAAATAATATTTATTAGAGCGTGTTATTTTTTTTTTTATGTAGTTTGGACGTGAACGAAACGAACAATAATTATTTAAGATATTTCGATTTACGTGTAAAATTATTTATTTCTTTTTGTAAGTACAGGAGTATAGCTATGCCGCAATTGTGTAACCAGTGGCACAAACCATTCTGAATGAATAGTGTGGGCAAAATAATTTTTTATACTCACCTATTATTTAGTATACACCTATTTTAGATCAATCACGTAGCCAAAATTGTATGTTATGGGTGGTCCGTTTTAAAATCTTATAAATCTTTAAATACAAAAGGGTTTTCTTTAATTTTTCATACAATTTTTTTTTTTGGGGGGGGGTTCGAAAACTAAAATTTGTGTTAAACAGAATATTAAAAATATGTTGAATATAACGTGTTATTGCACATTTATTTGTAAAAATGTATAAAATAATTTTCCAACCAAATTCCACTATATATATTGAGCCCCTGTATACGTATATAGATTTATTATTTTAGTACTATATAGATTATATGAATATGCGTTCTACAAGATGAATACATAGATATTTATTTTACAAAACAAATTTACAAGTGTGAAATGTGGTATTTAATTCACAGTAGATACACATATTTTTCCTTGCTTGAATTAATATACATCAAGACAATAACAAATATTCCTTAGTAATTATTTCACACAGCTATTTATTTTAAAATTAAAATAAATATTAATTTACTTGTTATGAAAAATAATAATAATATTGGTATTTCATGCGTAATATTACACTTGTAAAATTATAATTATTTTAATAAGAAATTAAAAAATACAGAACAAGTACATAATTACTTTAAAGGTTTAATGATAATAAAAATCAGGATTTCTCGTAGGGGCACAGATTGGATGAATATTCATTTGATCTATAGTATAAATAAACATATTATATAAATAACGTACCTATAGTCAATACAATATCAACACAGTAAATAACACGTTATGTCGTTATTAAAAAAACATTTTATTATTTAATATTATATTGTAAATTTATTCTAAGCAAAAGAATGACCTGACCTAACCTACAACATACCTAAATTTAAAGTGGGGGCAAATGCTCTCTTGCCCCCAATGGATTTGCGCCACTGGGTATAAAACCAAACTATAAAATACGCGCGTTTCATTGCATACGCAATATAAGACTCGCATATCATTTTTACTTTCCGTTTTTTTCGTTTTTTTTTTATATCGTGTCGTTTTAAGCTTTTATTTCCGAAAAATTTCAAACAACTTTTTATTTGTATTTTTTTTCCATTATAATTATTGTGACTTATACGACGTATTTTATGTGTTTGGATACTCGCCTCTCGAGACTTTATTATACACCATTACGTCTACTGTTAATATGTGATCGGCTTTACCAAGGTTTCGCCTGCTGTTTGAAAATATCAGAAATAATTATTGTGTAATATAATACGTGTGCACGGGTAAAAATAATACAATCACTAAATTTTCAACAAATATTTTAATTTATGATTTATTCGGTCAATTTTTTCCGAAATAATATTATTATTTTATACATTTCAGTATACTTAGAAGTTTTACTTTTTTATTCGTAGAAAACGATTTATATTTTATTCTTTTACTTACTATTTCTAATAATTATTGTCTATACATATATATGTATATGTACATTCCGTTGGCAATGTTATGGTAATATAATGGTTAATTTTTGATTTTTTTTTTCGTTTTATCGTCTCGCAGAACATGGCACAGTTTTCGATATCCAAAAGACCCGTGTCGGTGACCGGTTGTCCCATAGACTGTTCTATACCAACGTATTTGCCAGAATCGTCTTCTGCTGCAGCGCCGTCCGTTGCTGCCACGCACAATCAAAACGCAGCCGCAGCCGTTCCTTTCGCGATAGACTATTCGCGGTTTATCAATGAAATCTCCTCGAAACGTCAACCGTCTCAACTGCGAGAAATAAGTAAATTAAAAAAATTATTGAAATGTATCGGTACACGTTATTGCTTGCGAAATCAGGTGACGCCTAAAGGCAGTCGTCGGACGCAGCAGTGGCGCACACTGAACTGCACATTAATGTGTCTAACGATATTTTACACACCTGGCCACCACCCAATAGATAACTAGTAGACACGCAATGACAACCTTGCATGCACTATACTATTAATTATGATTAAAAATATATTATTTAAATTTTTAGCTCCATAACACCAGCATTACCCCACTCACCCTTTTGAATAGGGTGGTCGATCGACCCCATTGACCCTTAACGTGTGCGCCACTGGGACGCAGTAAATTCTTTTTCTTCTGGTGGCATTCATTACTCTTTAAGAGTTTTCGCCGTCACTACGATCTTCCTCCACTCTTCCCTGTTATGAACTATGGTCTTCCACTCTCGTACTCCTGTTTCGTTGAGATCTTCTTCCACTGTATCCAACCATCTCTTTCTAGGTCGCCCGCGACTCCGCGAGGTCTCTTTCCCGTAGGATTCTATTCCAGTACCGCTCTAACCGTCTCCTCTTTATTTCTGCGCATTACGTGACCAAGCCATTACGCCAATATTCGCTGGCCACTTACAAAGCTATTGACTGGTGCCAATTCCAATTCTTCCTGTAGTTCCCGATTAGATTTTCTATTATCTTTAATAGGACCACAAATTGTTTTCCATGCAGTAAATTCGCAATCGAAATATTTCATATATATTTTTTTAATATATTTTATCTTCACGCTCACCGCACCGCGGAGCACGTAAGTTTACGTATTAAAAAAAAAAAAAAGAGACTCATGGTTACGCGCGTGTATCGAAAAACAGTCATTAAGTAGATACATAATATGCTAGTATAATAATTGTAATTCTATTAGGAAAACAAAATTAGTTTTAAAAATTTCATTTTTTCAAACTTCGTTTCCATTATTCATAAGCTATTTTTATACATCTGCACTGCGCATTAATAAATGTCATCATCATCATCATCATCATCATCAGTATCATGAGTGTGCAAATAGCAGCTGCGTATAGTTCTGCTTGCGTCCCACCCTCTTAAAACGTATTTGGCAGGCAATATTCAATCGGTAGGTAACACGGGTCTCGTCGTATTATGTACAATGTACATCCTGTCAATGTAAGTAATCATTTAGTTCGCGTCATCTAGTCACTGCGACCAGTGTCGGTCTGACCCATGATTGGGCCCCCGGGTAAAAATTGTCAATGGGGCCTTGCTCTTATTTCATGTTAATGTGTATTGGTTAAAGAAATACATTTTTTAAGCTAGTTGTACTTGGGAATTTGTGTGTGCATAATTTTTAATAATATGTAACATTTTTTTGAAAATTGGTTGTGGACATATAAGATGAGCAAAGAGAAAAAACCACTTTACATATTTTGGGTGATTTATTTATTGAAACTTTAAAGAAGTCAAATTACATTTTAAAAACAACCTTTTTAATTTGTAAAAAAACTTGTACATTAATCTAACTAACAATATACTTGTAAACATTTTAAATATTTGTTAGAATATATTTTTTTTTATATTTAAACACTTTAGTCCGTTAATTCATGACTCGAAGACACAAACTTGTCAATTATTTAATCTTTGTTAATTAAACTGAATTAAGTTTTCTCTCACAAATATACACAGACTGCAGACAAGATGCATTTGATTAACTGAGAACCTAAATTTGGTTTTTAAAATCTTTTGCTTAGAAAATACGCACGTTCATATGAAATTTGTGTGCGATAGGAAGTGTTAAACCATATTTAATTGGTACACAGAGTGAAATACTTACAAGGTATTATATAATTAAATCGTGTAAATAATGATTCCCCCGTGACGATTCGCTCGTGTGAACGGACTTTTTCTAAATTAACCGTTGTGAAATCTAAACTTAAGAGCGCGCGGACGACATACGATCGTTGAGATTCTGCACTTGTGCTCGTTTTTGTTGAATAAAAATTATCTTCGGAAATCTACGTTGATGAAGTTATAGAAGAATTTTATTCAAAAATTTCGAGTTGGCAAGAAGTCGTGGCGTGTATTCAAATATAAATTTTTTTTTTAAGAGCAGGTTAATTTGGATGAGGGGAGGTTAGGTTTATATTGTTTTATTTGCTTTTATATTGTCGATGAAATATACCGCACGCCATGAGTACTATATATACGGAAAAAAATTGTCCTATTAATTCTCTGTTTATGAGTATGTAACTGCATATAGGTTCTCTGGAACGCAAATAGGTAAGTACTTTTTTCCTGACGTGATTTATCAACTGATAAGGGACGCAAGTATTACACACACACACACACACACATATATATATATATATGTTTCAGTTCAAATGCTTTGTAGGTACTCGAGAATTTTTCATATAGACAATAAATAAATAATTTCCTATATGTGTATCTATCAAATATCCATAGATCGAATCAATTTTTTAAACGTCTCTTGCGAGTTTTTAAAAAAAAAACAAAATTACGTAAATTGCGTGGGTACTTTTTTCAATTCGAATACGTTTAAAAATTATTCAAAGATAATGCATTTACGAATATCATTTGTTAAAATAAAAAAATAAAATAAGATCCTATATTAGGTCACGCAGTATACATTATTTTATACTGATGCGCGCACGTCATCGCAGTTTATGAAAACAATTTAATATTTCGATGCATTTCATTTAACGGGTTATTTACATATTAAATTATTATAATATATACTGCGTATTTTATTGTCTTTGAAAATTGTCGGTAACACAACTGCTTCGAAACCCAAAATATACGTCACCATACCACACCTACAATTATATCTCTATAAATATTTATGCGATTATTAATGTATTTCGCGAGTCGTTAATTTCGTGCGTGTGCTAATATTTCAGCAAGAAAGTTGGAAAATCTGCCTCCAGATTGTATCAAATTCGGCGTGGGCGTACCAAACACACTGACATTTCCGTTCAAAAGTATTACCGTGGAACTGATAACCGGCGAGGACATAAAAATTCAAGGTCAAGAACTGTCCGAAGCTTTACAATATCTCCCATCGATCGGGTAGGGTACTTTCATCGAATACTTCGTAGTAATATTTACATTATAAATAATGCACTTATAGACAATTAACATAATAATTCCATGTTGCTTATTATTTGGATAATTGCGCTATAATAACGAGTTATTAATCACGACCGAAATGAGCGCGCGGCATTAAAACAGACATTATTAATAAAATAGTAAAAACAAAAACCAAAAATAAATAAATAAAATAATAAAAAGAATATAAGTGAAAGAAATATAAATAAAAAAATAAAAACTATAAGTTAATTCTTTTTACAAGAATAAATTTAAAGTTTTTATTATATGTATTTATTATATATATATATATTATATGTTAATATGTATGACTTAATCCTGGTCCTCAACTCGTCCGTGTCGTGTGTTTTGAACACGACACGAGACGTACGAAATAATTGTTACCAGTCGTTCATCTGTGGTTATCTGTGGTTCTACCAACATTTTCAATTATTATTATTATCACTGATTATTAACATTATCACTAATTTCAACCAATGTAAACTGTAAATTTTAACCTAATGTAACCAGCTACGACTAGCACGGCCAAAAGTTGAATCCATTCAACTCTAAGGTAACCGCGGTAACGTGTTGATAGACACGATCAAAATATATCTACAATGATAATGTAAGCCAATCAGAAAAGAAAGTCGTTTCGTGTCGTGTCACACGAAACGACACGACACGACGAGTTGAGGACCACATTATTATGGTAGATATATTTTGATCGTGTCTACCAACACGTTACCGCGGTAACCTCAGAGTTGAATGGATTCAACTTTTGGCCGTGCTGGTCATAGCTGGTTACATTAGGTTAAAATTTACACAGTTTACATTGGTGAAAATTAGTGATAATAATAATAATAATTGAAAATGTTAGTAGACCATAGATAACCACAGATGAACGACTGGTAAAAATTATTTCGTACGTCTCGTGTCGTGTTCAAAACACACGATACGACGAGTTGAGAACCTGGCTTAATGGTTTGAATAATGACGACATTGTTTCGATTTCCAGTGGTGTAGTGGAGGGTATACGCGGGTAAACGGCGTACGTATACCCATCCCGAGTCTAGTTGAGCGATAACTGATAACGAATAACATCAAAAGTTTCCAAACGTCGTAACTTCACCAGCGTTTATTAATAAGTATCTATTATCCTTTAAAAATGTTAATTAATTGATGGGAGGTGTGAGGGTGAGCAAGGTTGCCCACAGAAATATAAACCCAAGGTGGAAAGGGGCAAAGTAAAAAGTAAAAAACTACCGTTAAATTATTTAATACTTATAGCACCTACCTACCTATTATTATTATTACTATTATTATTATTATTATTATTATTATTATTATTATTATTATTATTATTATTATTATTATTATTATTATTATTATTATTATTATTATTATTATTATTATTATTATTATTATTATTATTATTATTATTATTATTATTATTATTATTATTATTATTATTATTATTATTATTATTTTTGATGTAAAAAAACGCAATTTTATATTACATAAAAATTGATTGTGTGACTTTTATCACAGAATATAATACGACAAATACTATATATATACATATATTTTTTTTTGTTACAAATGATACAAAAATTAATATTAACTAAAATATCGGGGGCATGTCCCCCCTCTCCTCCGCGGGCGCCCTTGAAAACGAAGCTCTCCACCTACTTACTGTATATTTGTGGATTTGAAACGTATACCCAGATGATTATTTACGACTACACCACTGGTCGTAATGTTCAAAAGTATAAAAATATATACGTATAACGAATACACGAATATATTATAATATTTTCAACAGATTTTATACATTTAATATATAATAGTATAATACGTCGTTAAGATAAGATAAAATATATATAATATATTGACGTCTGATAGAGACAATAATATTTACAGAATTATCTCGTAACTAGTCATGATTATGAAGCGTGTAGTTTGAAAAAAAAATATTCATATATAATTAATTAGCCTAAACCATATTACCGCTGCAGTTAAATCGTTATTTATACAATTATTATTTGAATTAAAATAAATTCAAAAACCTAAACTTTTATTTATAAAATTATTATCGTATTAAAATCGTATATAAAAACACTGCATATATACATATATATATATATATATATATATATATATATATATATAACATTACATAGTAAAATAGATTCGCGTGTATTAATGATACAATATTTTTTTTAAATAAAATTAATTTCAATTAATCTATTTATCAATTTTGTATGGTTTAAGAATAAAAATGTAGTAGTGTTTATACTTGTTGCCATAAGGTGTGCCAGTTGAGCCAGTATATATATATATATATATATATATATCAACCGTACCGTCATATCTTCATTATATGAATAATTTTTAAAACAATATAATATTAATGTATTCGACAAATTAAAAAAAATGAATGTTGTATATTATGTCCGGTTTACCGACAAATTTGCGCCTTAATTAACTAAAATAAGGTTTCCATAAATCATAAATTTTGCAATTAATGATTTTCAATTAGCATACAAAAATATAATATACATTTTATTCTTTCGGTGATTTTAGAGCTAAATGATCAAGTAACAACAAAAATTGACTCGATATAATAATAGTAAGATTGTGGGAATAATTTTTGTTATATATATATATATATATATATATAGATACCGACCTCTGACGAAGAAATTGGAGGAAATACAAGATTGGTTTCACGGACCACAAAATTGGGATAACAGGACGATCATGATGACCTCTGGCGCTCAAGAAGGATTGTCGAAGGCCGTAGATATGTGCGTGAACCGTGGAGATCCAGTGATCATGCCCGATCCTGTGTACACAGGAGCTATTGACTTGGTAAGACCGACGTTTTCGATCATTGAGAACATTCGACATTTTTAATAGAATTTTGTTCGCGATTCATCTTGTGATTATACCTACGTACCACGTATATTATATAGGCGTACCTGCAATGGCGTAATCGAGATTTTGTATTAGTGGGAGCTGATAATTTGTATTGTATAGAGAAGTCTTAAATAGGATCCCTCGTACGTTAAGTATACTGATGGTTACATTTTAAGTCTTGGTTTCTGTATATCTTTTTTTACGTAACTATGTACGTGGTAGAATTTTGTTAAAAACCAATATAAGATGAGAAAACAAAAATAATAAATTAAAATCTGTAAATTAACCTTTTAGAACTTTTGCAGTGGCCCCTGTACAAATTACAATATTAATATGTGTTGTTATTCCTACAATATACGCGTTTACAAAACACTGAAAGCAGTATTAAATTTTCCTAAAAAATTTCGGGAAGAGGATGCAGCGCTCTCGCCCTCTCACTGTCTGCGCCACTGAGACATAAGCGTACCCCTATATAGTCGACGTGTTTTTTAAATTTGTTCCATATTTGCAATTCACCCGTTTATTTGCGAGCAAACGAATTTCAAAGTCTAAAACGTGTTTTAACTTCAAACATTTTCAGTTCAGACCGTATGGCGCGGAAATCATATCGATAAAACAAGACTCGTGTGGCGTGGTCGTAGAAGACATCGAAAACGCGTTAGCGGAAAGAAAGAGAAAAATGCAACCGATACCGAAAGTATGTTTTTCTCACAACCTTTTACTTACACACATATATGGCGTACGCGTACAATCATCAAAATGATATTACATTTTCCGACAGATGATCTATTTGAATCCGACCGCGTCGAATCCCGCCGGTACTACGTTGCCCGAGCACAGGAAACGGGCGATCTACCAGCTAGCGTGCGAATATAACATGCTCATTCTCGAAGACGATCCGTACTACTACTTACACTTCGAAAAAGTAAACTTGGCCATCACGTCGATAATTATATAATATTATACAACCGACAGGATCGGAAATTATGGCATAATTCACTGCATAATGTCCGTATTGGACGTGGTAAAAAATAATAATGGCGGAATGATATATCATTTTCATATATGAAAATAATGTGTCTCGTAGTAAATATTATAATATTAATTTTAAGTTTTTATCTCAACGATCTACATATTGTAGTCCTTTGAACTTTTAACTTGATTTATTTCCTCTTATGTTAACGTCAAGGCGACTATACACATTAAAATAATTTGCCTGATTAGGTGATCGTTTTGGGTTTACTCGAAATACGACTAGAGTCTAGAAATACCTTATTGTAATTGTTAGAGTATTGTGTTAAGTTTAGATATTAGACACACATTTTTATATTAATTTCATAATATATGAAATAAGACATATTTGGTTTTAAATTGAATAATTTTTTATGTTTGCTCTGTAAGAACATTTTCCCTAACCGAGAGAGTTCAGTACATATCTGGAAAAAAACTTGTTACACTTTATACAAAAAAAACATAAGATGAGTGATTTAAAATAAATTTACTTCATTTAATGACAATTTATTCATAATCTTAGTAACTCAAAAAAATATATTTACTTTCCTTTCAGCTTATACTCGTATTAATAATATTGTCTTTTTAGTTAATATTAACTACAGTATAAGCGATATTTATACGAGTAATACCGTTGTGGATATATAAATGTTGTCGTCGTATGTATGATCATCTTTAGTTGGTTAATAAATTAATTTTGAAAAAAAATTTTTTATAAGTACAGTTTTCGCTTTTTAGCGCTATTATTTCTATTCATTTCTAGTGCATATATTTTATATTTATATTTTTAAAAACGCATATTCCAATGGGGTATATTTCAAATATAATAAAATATTTAATGTTATAAAGAATTTAATACTATTCATACAATTAATATGGAATTTATTTTTATTTTTAGGAAAATCCGGCCAGTTTTCTGTCTATGGACACAGAGGGCCGCGTGCTCAGGTTCGATTCATTTTCGAAAATCATGAGTTCCGGTCTGCGCGTGGGCTTCGTGACCGGACCCAGACGGTTACTGCGACAAATGGAGTTGCACATGCAAACGTCATCGATGCACACATCGTCGTTATCGCAAGTGATCCTGTACAAGCTCCTGTCGCACTGGGGCAAAAAAGGTTTAATCTCTCACTTCATGCACGTCAAACACTTCTACAAGCAAAAACGGGATCGCATGATGCTCGCGATCGAAAAACAACTTAACGGTAAGCTGCGAGTGCCGAATTATATACTCGTATATGGTACAAAATTATAAGTGAAAAACCATTATTGTATTAAGGAAACAGAAAAAGGATAAATACTCGCTAACGGTTTTCTAATACCAAGGGAGCTCCCCAGGGTAGTGCACCATTTTAGGGTTCCCGCGGATTCCTCCAAATAGGGTGGGCTAAATGTATCTCAGAAAGCTCCTTGCTTTATTAGAATAGCCATTAGTCTTTTTTTGGTCAATCTTATCTTTTTTAAATTCTCCTGCGAAGACCTTACAATGGAGTAATCCCGGGAGATCCCTCACTATTATAAGAATGGGGTTATTTTTATGCCCGTAGTCGAACACGCTTAAGACGTATTAGAATACATGCGTACCTATTTGAAAACCAAAACGTTTTTGATTACTTTTATTATTACAATTATATTTTTATTATTATTATTATTATATTAATTAAATACACGTATTATTGTGTTTCCACAGGATTAGCCGAATGGTACGAACCCAACGGCGGCATGTTTCTTTGGTTGAAAATCATCGGATTGAACGATACTAAGCACTTGGTCACTTCTAGATGTGTGGACAAACTAGTGATTCTGGCCCCGGGACATGCGTTGGCAGCCAACGCCGACCTTCCAAGTCCGTACATTCGAGTTTCGTATTCCATGGCATCGTCGGAAGAAGTAGATCGGGTAAGTCTTTTTAATTTTTCCCATTTCTTCAGCAACCTCTAATAAACACGGATTTTCCAGTATTTTTCATATAACCGTTTATCACTACAATAAAACGTATTTTAAATATTTAAGTATTGTGTATATTACAAGCATTTTCAATAAAATTCGAATTATTTTCATCCAAATTTCCTCGTATAGTAACGTATAAATTAGAATATTGAACAACAGGATCATTTATTGGGACAATAATAAAATCACAACAAAATTAGTCACCAAAAAATTTAGTATATTTAGGTCGTTTTGTTATATATTTTAATATTTCTCAAATTAGTTTTTGACACTGCGTTGTTCTCTGTTGAATTAAGAAAACAACTGGATCATTGCAGTACCCGAATGGTATAACCTCGAAAATTCATTTTAAAGGGTTAAGTACTTTGAGTTGTCGGTCGAGTATCTATTATGCTCTGTAAATTGAAAATATCATGAAAAATTTTGTTTGGTCTATTGTATATATGAATAATGATCTATTTCATATACGTATATATAAACGTGATACATATACACGCGCTTGCATATATATATATATATATATATATATATATATATAGCTCTTATTTTCCATCAATTATAATAATAATAATAATAATGAAATAAATTAATGAATGTGACGCGTTTGTAACCTATCTATAACATTTTTTGTTTTGTTTTAGGGCATATTACTGTTGGCGGAAGCTATTAGAGAGGAACTGCGATCATCGTAACGATATTACAAATATATATCTACATATACCTATAATCATAATATTATAAATCATATTTATCGTAATGTTAACTTTTACATTTGTCTAGATTGTAAAAAAAGTAAGAATATAAAAAACTTGTTTTTGACAATAATAATTTGTATGTATAAATATTGATTTTTATTTTCACCCAGTTAATACTTAATCGATACGAGACAATACGGAATTTGAGTAGATACTGAACAATGAATATAAACACAAGTTGTGTTTAGGATCTTGAGCTGATCTAAGGTATAAGTATAATAAATTTGACAATATTTTAGACATATACCGGCTGGCGGCCGCCTCGGAACGATTAACTTCCAAACAAATGAATATTCATAAAATTACTAACTAAAATGTAAAATAAATAAATTTAAAAACATGTTTAGTAACAATTAATTACATAAAAATATATATATATATATATATTTGTGTAATTTAATAGTATGCATAAATAATAATAGGAAAAAATAAAATAAAAATAATAATAAGTTAATAATATACATATATATGTATAAATGTATTAAGTTATCCTCAAAAGGCAATGGACCCTAATTATGCCTCTTTTGTACTCACATCTATGACTGCTATTTCTTTGATGCACATCTTTCATTCGACCTATGCGCCATATTAATTGTTGATATTTTCAGTGACTCATCAATCCATAATTTGAAACAGAGCTCTTGAAGGGGTCCGTCTCATCATTGAAATTATAGAATATATATATATATATTATATTCTATAATCAATGGTCTCATTAATAAAACAGGTGGATTTGGTTGAAATCATCTTGGTGTATCTTACAAGTTGTTTAAAATATATACAAATTAGTATTTACTAAGTTACCTCTGGGGCAAAGTGGGGGGGGGAGATTTCTATCCTACTCGCCCAACGCCCGAAAGAGGCGCTCCCTACAACAAAACACGCAGGTCAGTTTCCCGCAGCCTAAAACCCGTGGGTTGGTGTTGGATGGCACGGCACAACTGTCAAGTGACCAGAGGGGGGAGATGGGACGGCACAACTATCAAGTGGCCGGAGGGAAGGAGAAGACGTGATTCTTGATCCTCTGGTCCTCGGTGGTGACCGCTGGGCTGGGTGTTGCCTTCGGTGGTCCCCGGAGTGATTGTTAATCGGGCTCGTCGGTCTCTCGGTAGTTCGATAGATTTATCTTGCCGCCAGTAGGTTTCCAATATCAAACATATATTTTGAAGTTTTTTAAAATTTAATTATACCCATATATTTTGAGTTGAATATATTATGTTTTTGATATTGGAGAAGAAGGTGTGTTCGACATCGGTCGTATTTATGTACAAATGTATCTGTAATCTCGCGTATTGTTTGTCCGGAATAGGTGATCGGTCTTGATCACCGTTTGCCGTCATTTCCATGTTTTTCGGTCCTCTCAATATATTGTCGTTTCTCCTCGTTTGGTTATTTATACTTCTTCTTCTTCTTTTCTTTTCTGGTTAAAAGGCCTTTCAAGACCATCCCATCTCACACCCATTTCTCCATTCTTCTCTATCCATATAAATAATAATTTTAACGTTTTAAGGCATTTTCGTCAGATACGCGCAAATAAACATCGTATATATATATATATATATATATATATATATATAGACATGAAATACGATTTTTTTTTTGCGACCATCGTTGTTAGGTAAGTCGTAAAGTCCGAACACTTTGTACAGTATTTTCTTGAGTCAATTATTTACAAAACATTGATAATATTTTAACTTTTAAACAAATACAATATAATAGGGAAGTATTATAGACTCAAAATTGGTTTACACAATATGATTTAACGACGACAAAAGAAAAACTCCATAAATAATTTGTTTCGATTAGATAACACATATGACGTATATACTACGTTTATTCAATTGAACCGTATACCCATTATAGAACGATGCAGACCATGGTTATCTACTCTAGTAGATAACCGTGATGCAGACAGGCAGACAGCTATTATTTGGTTGTTTTGTCAAAAAAATAAATTATCGCCTTACCGGATTAATAATACGCGTACGTAACTACATGATTAAACCGACTATACCGATAAAATGTTACAAGGACGAATTAGGTTGAAACCCCGTTTTTATACATACATACTCATAACGAATAAAAACTGTTTATTTTTATCGGTTTTTTTTTACCACTCTTTTTCGATTTTAGTTAATAAAAATGTTACGTATACCTACAGTCTATGCACATTGCACACGTCGCGAAAAATAAAACAATCTGAAAATTTGTTAACGAATTGGGATTGTTATTCAAACCATATACATATACGTATATACCTAATGCTTAATATGCCTTGTTATACCTAATCCCTACGGTTCGATAAGTTATAAAATAACAATTATAAGTCATATAAATATATATAAACGTGTTTTAAATTTTTATCTGGACAAGGCGGTGAAAGGAATTGTTTGACATTCTTTTATTTATATATGTTTAAGCAAAATCAATAATTATAATAAATAGAAGTATACTGCAAGATGTACTTATACGCATTTTTATACATATTATAACCATAGATAATAAAGATATGGATGAGCCATGCCTATACCTAGTACATGAAGTTGTAGGGTGAGGCACGAACGAGGGAAAACAAAGAATATATTATATATTAAGAAAAACTTTTATTTGAGAAAACGTGCATGCAGAATATTCACATGACCACTAATAAAAATTAAAATCTTTTTTACCATAACCTTACAAAACCAAGTCACATATTCGTTATCACTCCTACAAAGTGTTGTGAATCCGAAGAGAACGCTAGATACCACAGTGGTTACTCATGGTTTTAATAATATGGTTAATTGGTAATTGATAAATGATTATTTTTTTTTAATAATAAATAAATAATGGAATAAAGCTTTATATTTTATAATAATAGGTATATTATAAATAACATAAATAAAGTATCAACTAAATAAAAAACTCCGTAAGAAATAAAACAAAACACAAACAGTTAAGAAATAAGAATCGATAACTGATAAGAACTGTTGACTTGTGATTACTGGCTACCACTGTTGTATACCATACAGTAACCATATTGGTAACTTGTTCTCTCTACGAGCACACTTGAATACTATAGCATACAATGTTCTCTGATAGCATCAGTGGTGGGACACTTCTAATATAATCAAGAATCAGTCGCCATTTTATTTCAGGTGAAATATTATCATTTTTGTTGTTGCGATAAGAATTATTGCTGGTTGGGTCATAGAATAGATAATCAGAGTAATAGAATCACGGAATAGATCCGTTTATAAGTTTTAGTATACAGACATTAAAATTATTAAGTTTTAAACGTTGACATCCTCGGTTTTCTGTAATTTAATTACAATGGTCTATTTGTGTATTATGAAAAAAAATTGTTTTTTTTACATTATGTTTAATTTTAAATTTATTTCTTCTTCTTAATGTGCCGATCCGCTTCGGATGTTGGCGATCATCATTGATATATGAGTTTTGTTAGTGGCACTTCGGAATAGTTCTACCGAACTTTTGTCAAACCATGTTCTTAGGTTGGCAAGCCACGAAGTTCTTCTTCTTCTTCCAGGCGACCTTTTGCTATTTATTTTTCCTTGTAAAATACGTTGGAGAAGGTCATATCTACACTTGTTCCGCATAATATGTCCTAGGTACTGGAGTTTTCTGCATTTAACTGTTACAACTAATTCCTTTTTCTTTCCCATTCTATGCAATTCCTCAGTATTGGTAATTTTCTCAGTCCATGATATTATCAAAATTCTTCTGTATAACCATAGTTCAAATGCATCTAATTTATTCGATGTGGTTTTGGTTAGAGTCCAGATTTCCGCACCATACAAAAGAGTTGAGAACACGTAGCATCCCAGGAGTCGTATTTTTATATGTAGAGATAGGCTATGGCTCTTGAATGTCGCACTCATTGAGTTAAATACATTTCTAGCTTTTAGAATACGACACTTTATTTCTTCAGCGTTGTCTCATTGATCGTAAATGATGGTGCCAAGATATTAGCATCGATGTACTCTTTCTATTCTGGGTTGATTTATACTTATGTGAACTCCGGTGATGTCTTCCTTACTAATGATCATAAATTTAGTTTTGTTTATATTTATATCCAATCCGTATCTACTGCTAGACTCTGTTATTTTATCCATAAGTATCTGAAGACCCTCAGCAGTGTCAGCAAAAAACTATGGTGTCATCGGCATAACGTAAGTTGTTTAATCTTGTGCCGTTAATAGATATTCCTTCTTCTACCTCATTTAGAGCCTCTCTGAAGATATATTCAGAGTAAAAAGTCAAGGTATATATTTGTTTTATAATAACAGAAAACAATTTTGTAACATGCAATTTATTTATGTATTTAATTATGCGACGAAAATATTCAGGATTTGAGATTTTTACATAATACAAGACATATTTTAATATATATATTTATATTTATATTCCGGACTGCGATATTAAAACAACGTATTCACAATTATTACATGCCATTAACTTGAATAATAGGTGTTACAAAACCATACATTTTTAAGGTTTCACCACTGTGTCGTTGGGGCCGGTGGTGGTAGCTCGCTCGTAGCCCTCTCTGCATGCACTGGTCCAACTGAAATCTATCGATAAAAGCATTTCGATAAAAGCATTTCGCCAGTGCATCAATACCACCACTTGGGGCTGATACCCAGCATATCACAAGATAACATGCAGAGATTAAACGGCCCTTCTAAGGGCCATCCGACGCTGAGATTAGGGCCATGTCTTAAGATATGCCACCTTAATATCGAAGGAATTTCATGTTCTAAGAGTGAACTCCTTTCTAGATTGATGAGAGACAACAATGTGGACGTTATTACCTTACAAGAGACTCATACCTCAGACGATTATGATCTGAAAAAGAGAGGTTCCATCCCAGGCTATAACGTACTAGATGCTTTACATCACAAACACTATGGCTTAGCAACTTATGTGAAAGAAGACCTGGTCACAACAAAAACCATAGACAAGAATACAAAAGATGGAATATTCACACTAACTGTAGAAGTTTGTGGTGTAAAGATAGTTAATGTGTATAAACCTCCAAAAGTGACCTGGAGCCAACCACCCTTGGTATCCGTAGCGCACCCAGCAGTCTACACTGGTGATTTTAACAGTCATAATGTGCTCTGGGGCTACACTCAAAGTGACGAAAACGGTGACATCCTACACGATTGGGTCTTAACTAACAACCTTGATCTAATTTATAGTGCGAAAGATAAAGGGACTTTCCACTCAGCGAGGTGGGATAAAGATTATACACCGGACCTAAGCATAATTACAAGATCATCACTAAACGATAATACAATGTGTACACGCATAGTTCTAGGAGATTTCCATAGTCAACACAGACCGATAATACTTGACTATGGACTACAAATTCCGATTGTACGGTCAGTTCCTAAACCCCGATGGAACTTCAGACGAGCTGATTGGGACAAGTACGCCAAAGAACTAGATCACATTGTTAAATGGATTCCTCCGACTTCAGATTGTTATGAAAGGTTTGTAGGAGCGATAAAGTCTATTGCAACCAAGTATATGCCTAGAGGACTCAGAAAAATATACATACCAACATGGGATGATACGTGTAGCTCGCTGTATGACGAGTTTAAGGAAACAAATAATTGTAACATAGCGAATGACTTAATTGAGGCACTGAATAAAAACAGAAGGAACAGGTGGCGCGAGACAACTGAACAACTAAACTTTACACATTCTAGTAGAAAAGCCTGGAGTCTCATGAAGAAGCTTGGAGCGGAGGTCCCTATCGGTAGGAACAATGTTTGTATAAAGCCAAATGACATTGCAACTAGACTCATACAGGTATCTAAGGCAAAGCTAGATAAGGACCATAGTAGAAGGATAAGGAAAGAGTTAAAGAAACTAAAACATGGGCTATCACCGCATACTACATATAGCTCAGATTTTACAGTAAGTGAGGTTAAAGAAGCCTTATTAAAAATTAAACCAAACAAGGAAGCAGGTTTCGACGGAATATATGCAGAGTTTCTTAGAAATATAGGGCCGGATACACAAGAATGGCTAGCGAAATTTTTCAGCGATGTACTTAAATCAGCAACATTACCAAAATTATTTAAACAAGCTAAGGTCATTGCAATACTAAAACCTGGGAAAAAGGGTACAGACGCCGCACACTATCGGCCGGTATCTCTCCTTAGCGTTACTTATAAAGCCCTTGAAAGATTAGTACTAAACAGAATTTATCCTGCAATTGACCAAGTGCTCCCGGTGGAACAATCGGGATTTCGAGTAAATAGATCATGCACAGAACAAGTACTAGCATTAACAAATTTTATAGAATCCGGCTTTCAAACAAAATCCAAAACTAGTGTCGCCTTCGTAGATCTTACGTCCGCGTATGACACCGTGTGGAGACACGGATTGTTATACAAGCTTGCTAACATTATACCCTGCAAGAAGATTATTACGCTCATCGACCGTATGCTATCCAATCGAAGGTTTCAGGTTTTCATGGGTGACAATAAGAGTAGATGGAGAACTGTCAATAATGGTTTACCCCAAGGATCCGTCCTAGCCCCCACGTTGTTTAACCTATATGTCCACGACCTACCAGCCACAAAAGGAACAATATTTCAATTTGCCGATGACATAGCAATTGCTTTCCAAAATAAAGATATGAATATAGGCGAAAAGGTAATATCGGATGATTTAGAAAAACTGAACGAGTATTTTAAGAAATGGAGACTTAATGCTAACCCCAGTAAAACGGAAGTGTGTGCATTTCATTTAAGTAATAAACAGGCAAACAAGGAACTCACAATCCACCTAGGTGATACAAAACTTAACCACAATTTTACACCCAAATATTTAGGAATGACACTAGATCGCTCATTAACTTATAAGAATCACATGGAAAAGACCCAAATGAAAGTTAAGTCAAGAGTAAATTTAATACAAAAATTGGCAGGCACAGGATGGGGAGCTGATGCACAGACACTCCGTATTGCTACTCTAGGGCTTGTATATTCCACAGCAGAGTATTGCGCACCTGTATGGTTAAACAGCACTCATGTTAAGAAATTGGACGTACAACTAAACAACGCTATGAGGATAATTAGTGGAACGGTCAGATCAACTCCACTAGATTGGCTCCCTGTCTTATCAAATATTACACCGCCAGAATTGAGAAGAAAAGAAGCGCTCTGTAGAATATTCGGAAAACATAAAGAAAGAACAGACTCATCATTAAACAGAATTTTAACTAAATTACCACCAATACGGCTGAAATCAAGAAAACCAGCAGAGCTAAAGCAGAGTAATTTTAGAGCAAAGATATATGGTACGAAGTTGAAAATAGCGATCTGATACAAGACCTGCCAAGACAAATCAACTTTAAACCGATTGAGAACAGGTCATGGAAGATGTGGACATCTAATGTTTAAATGGAGAATGAGAGACTCCTGTGACTGTGGTAATGAAGACGTCAAACATATCTTAAATGATTGTCCAACAAGGAAGTTTTATGGTGGAATAAAAGGAATAATGGACTTAACAACGGAAGCTCTTGACTGGTTGAAGAATCTAGACATTAAACTATGACATATATGAAAACATAAATATCCAATTTAAATTTTAAATATTTTACTTTTTTTTTTTTTTTTTTTTTTTTTTTATTACTGTAATCTCTGTTATCAATTGTGACTAATTACCCCATACGATAATAATAATAATAATACTGGTTCACTGTACGGCGTTGAGGAGCAAGACCCAGCAATCGTAGAAGCACTACTTGGAGTCGTCGGGTTGTTTTCGCCATTGACTGCTACGTTCTAAATTTGTGAACACGTTTGTCAGTAAAATAAATAAGTATGACAATAATATATATCGTGTGAAATTAATTTCCATAGGAGGTATACAGTAAATCATAGTCATTGGTACAGCGTATAATTTTACATAGGTATAAAACGAATGAAAATTTAAACGAAACATCGGCTAACATTTTTTCCCGTACACGTAACTAAATTCGGTTTCTATACAGAAATTTGTAATTATTTCAACTGAAAATACAATGTCGTAAAATACATATAACGTTTATTTATATAATAGGTACTTACGCAAAGACCGAGCATAAAAATCATGAAAATAACCAATATAAAATTCATGTTTGATTTCTATTTTCTATATAATAATTAATGTAAATTATCTTTTTCACTCTACTAAACTGAATGGTTATTTCGTGTAAAACGTTGCGCTTTTATACACGGTTTCGTAACGATTAATTATCTCTATAAATTATACATTTAATTGTTATCCCGATGCATAAGTACTAATAAAAATTTAATTACAATTGCTCAATAAATTATTAAAGCCTAAAATGTTTAGGTCGTATTTATTCAATATGTTACAACCACGTAAGTATAAAATTTATCACGCGTAAAAAAACATTTTTCGTATTCCATATGCGCACAGCCCACACTACGAGTATATGTGTAGCACGTAATGTAACAATCGCAATTAAAAACAATGACATTTCATATATTATATGTGCCTTATAATTTATGTTTTACATTTGTTTGCGTTATCTAACATTTTAATACGAATACAGGTTCGATAATATAAGTACGCCATAATATGTAAACGCGCATTAGTACATTTTGGGTATAATTAATTTAATTACGATAAAGTACGTGCAATAATTTTAAAAATAATATGTAATATGTTATATGTAGTATGCATATTATTGCTATTCCGGGTAATATATAAATTCAATTTATAATAATAAAAATTATAATTTATTTTTATTACCTAATAATAACGTAACCATCCACAGACTCTGTGGACTATGAATATCTGATAAATTGGGAGACGTAGACAGAGGCTTGTGATTCCATATAGTTGCTTTTTGTAAACCGATATAAAAATTTATGAATGCGATTAGAATAACGTATTTTTAAACTAGAAAATTAACATTCTGCAATAACAAATGGTTTGTGAATTTCACAATTACAGGTAATGCCATATAAAGAATATATATAGGTAAAGCCTTAAAACGACATACATAGGTATATATTATCTGTATTTCTTAGCATGGTCAACTTTTGTACTTAAGAAGTGAAAATTGATTACGGGTTCAAGTTTAATGATTTATTATGAGTACAATTTTTGCAATAATTTCTTGTAGTAATTCAAAGGTTCAGTCAAGATTTTCAAAAAATATCCTGTACGTCATCATCGCAAGTGTTAAGTGGGAGCATGTACGTGTACTAATTACTAGTAATAAATACAGTGATGTAGTTGTTATTTATTCTCAACACAGCAAATGTTTTCGATACTAGTCTGAATTAATTCTTCGATGAGCGGCATTAGAAGTTCACGTACCTACAGCAAACTACATTGATTCAGTTAATACTAATTTTAAATTAAATGGTTTCGATTCGATTTTAACTGAATAATTAAGATTTAATTCTTTGGTATATATCTACATTAGATCAAACATTGAAATCACTAATTTACAAATTATTTATATGAATTATGAATACTAATTTTGTTACGTAAAGTATTCACTTTTCAGTAGAAATGATCGCTCAATTTTTAATATACATATATATATATATATGAAACAACAATTAAATGAATAAATGATAAATAAATAAATATATATATATATATATATATATATAGGTTCTTATAAACAGATGTTCCTCACAATGCTGATTAATGTGTAATAAAAAAATGTAAAATGTATAAATTTGAAGGAAATTTTATTCGATATCATGAGAATTTACTTAATTCAGGTTTGATGTTTTTAAATTTTTTTATTTTTTGTTAACACTAGTATTAACTGACAAGGATGTAATTAATAAACGTATTCAATACTCGTACTGTTATTCAGTAGAATTATTTTCATTTAATTCACAGATCACATAAATATATTTATTCTAGCCGAACCCTTAGTCTACATTGGTTCGGTAATAATAAATATTTATATGTGAATTCATATCAACAACAGGCAACAGCATATCTTACATTCCTACAAGAAACATAATGAAACATTGAAAAAATAATGAGAAAAAAGCAATATTATGTATCGCGCATATATTAAAACATAAATATACTTTCCACGGAATCTAAATATCCGTTTGTCCAACCTATATCCCTAACTGTAAGCTCCTCACGACCAATCATAGACAAGAAATTTCCCGATGACATGTTATAATTATGTAAAATATTCAAATATGAATATTTCATGAAAATCTGAATTACTAGTTGTTTGGAATTCGTTTAATTATTGGGATGAATATAGTATTTGATAACGCATAAACGGCAGTAGGCCTTAGGCCTAGCGCGTGCTGATCAACCATTGTATTTCAATAAAAATAAAAAAGTTAAATAACATAATGTGAAGCGTCTATATAGATCACTAGAAAATGACTGTTGTGGATAATAGCGAAACTGAGTTTCATTTCTGCGTCACATGTGTTTGATATTCAAAACTTCGTGTACCTAATGGTCTTCTAGCTCGATCTCAACTTCAAAAGGACTCGCATTTCTTAACACTAATCGGCACGAATATTGTCCATATAATAGATAATATTTATAAAATAAATACATTTAAATGTATTTAAATTATTATTTACTTAACATAAATACTGTGATATATTTGTGGCGACGAAAGATGTCCACAGTTTTGGTCCAAGTGTTTTCTGTACATACACCAAATCAATACTATAAATATTTACAAACCCTTTTACGGCTGCGATGATGGTGAATGGTGATGCCCAACAAACGCTGACCAGGACGTAATGGAACGCAGCGCTTTAATTCCGAGTGATGAGCACTTTTAGATTTACTGTTGAAACGAACGTTTATCGATTTCTGAACAGTTCTTTCCTTTTTTTTTTTGATAGTAACATTCAACTGCGTTTTCTTACGAGGCGTGGTCTTCGGATGACTTGCAGCCTATCGTTATATCGTAATTTATTGTTTAACGATCGCGCGATTTTGTAGAAAGGTCAAGGTATATATTTGTTTTATAATAACAGAAAACAATTTTGTAACATGCAATTTATTTATGTATTTAATTATGCGACGAAAATATTCAGGATTTGAGATTTTTACATAATACAAGACATATTTTAATATATATATATTTATATTCCGGACTGCGATATTAAAACAACGTATTCACAATTATTACATGCCATTAACTTGAATAATAGGTGTTACAAAACCATACATTTTTAAGGTTTCACTGGTTCACTGTACGTACTAGATGCTTTACATCACAAACACTATGGCTTAGCAACTTATGTGAAAGAAGACCTGGTCACAACAAAAACCATAGACAAGAATACAAAAGATGGAATATTCACACTAACTGTAGAAGTTTGTGGTGTAAAGATAGTTAATGTGTATAAACCTCCAAAAGTGACCTGGAGCCAACCACCCTTGGTATCCGTAGCGCACCCAGCAGTCTACACTGGTGATTTTAACAGTCATAATGTGCTCTGGGGCTACACTCAAAGTGACGAAAACGGTGACATCCTACACGATTGGGTCTTAACTAACAACCTTGATCTAATTTATAGTGCGAAAGATAAAGGGACTTTCCACTCAGCGAGGTGGGATAAAGATTATACACCGGACCTAAGCATAATTACAAGATCATCACTAAACGATAATACAATGTGTACACGCATAGTTCTAGGAGATTTCCCCCATAGTCAACACAGACCGATAATACTTGACTATGGACTACAAATTCCGATTGTACGGTCAGTTCCTAAACCCCGATGGAACTTCAGACGAGCTGATTGGGACAAGTACGCCAAAGAACTAGATCACATTGTTAAATGGATTCCTCCGACTTCAGATTGTTATGAAAGGTTTGTAGGAGCGATAAAGTCTATTGCAACCAAGTATATGCCTAGAGGACTCAGAAAAATATACATACCAACATGGGATGATACGTGTAGCTCGCTGTATGACGAGTTTAAGGAAACAAATAATTGTAACATAGCGAATGACTTAATTGAGGCACTGAATAAAAACAGAAGGAACAGGTGGCGCGAGACAACTGAACAACTAAACTTTACACATTCTAGTAGAAAAGCCTGGAGTCTCATGAAGAAGCTTGGAGCGGAGGTCCCTATCGGTAGGAACAATGTTTGTATAAAGCCAAATGACATTGCAACTAGACTCATACAGGTATCTAAGGCAAAGCTAGATAAGGACCATAGTAGAAGGATAAGGAAAGAGTTAAAGAAACTAAAACATGGGCTATCACCGCATACTACATATAGCTCAGATTTTACAGTAAGTGAGGTTAAAGAAGCCTTATTAAAAATTAAACCAAACAAGGAAGCAGGTTTCGACGGAATATATGCAGAGTTTCTTAGAAATATAGGGCCGGATACACAAGAATGGCTAGCGAAATTTTTCAGCGATGTACTTAAATCAGCAACATTACCAAAATTATTTAAACAAGCTAAGGTCATTGCAATACTAAAACCTGGGAAAAAGGGTACAGACGCCGCACACTATCGGCCGGTATCTCTCCTTAGCGTTACTTATAAAGCCCTTGAAAGATTAGTACTAAACAGAATTTATCCTGCAATTGACCAAGTGCTCCCGGTGGAACAATCGGGATTTCGAGTAAATAGATCATGCACAGAACAAGTACTAGCATTAACAAATTTTATAGAATCCGGCTTTCAAACAAAATCCAAAACTAGTGTCGCCTTCGTAGATCTTACGTCCGCGTATGACACCGTGTGGAGACACGGATTGTTATACAAGCTTGCATTGGTACAGCGTATAATTTTACATAGGTATAAAACGAATGAAAATTTAAACGAAACATCGGCTAACATTTTTTCCCGTACACGTAACTAAATTCGGTTTCTATACAGAAATTTGTAATTATTTCAACTGAAAATACAATGTCGTAAAATACATATAACGTTTATTTATATAATAGGTACTTACGCAAAGACCGAGCATAAAAATCATGAAAATAACCAATATAAAATTCATGTTTGATTTCTATTTTCTATATAATAATTAATGTAAATTATCTTTTTCACTCTACTAAACTGAATGGTTATTTCGTGTAAAACGTTGCGCTTTTATACACGGTTTCGTAACGATTAATTATCTCTATAAATTATACATTTAATTGTTATCCCGATGCATAAGTACTAATAAAAATTTAATTACAATTGCTCAATAAATTATTAAAGCCTAAAATGTTTAGGTCGTATTTATTCAATATGTTACAACCACGTAAGTATAAAATTTATCACGCGTAAAAAAACATTTTTCGTATTCCATATGCGCACAGCCCACACTACGAGTATATGTGTAGCACGTAATGTAACAATCGCAATTAAAAACAATGACATTTCATATATTATATGTGCCTTATAATTTATGTTTTACATTTGTTTGCGTTATCTAACATTTTAATACGAATACAGGTTCGATAATATAAGTACGCCATAATATGTAAACGCGCATTAGTACATTTTGGGTATAATTAATTTAATTACGATAAAGTACGTGCAATAATTTTAAAAATAATATGTAATATGTTATATGTAGTATGCATATTATTGCTATTCCGGTAATATATAAATTCAATTTATAATAATAAAATTATAATTTATTTTATTACCTAATAATAACGTAACCATCCACAGACTCTGTGGACTATGAATATCTGATAAATTGGGAGACGTAGACAGAGGCTTGTGATTCCATATAGTTGCTTTTTGTAAACCGATATAAAAATTTATGAATGCGATTAGAATAACGTATTTTTAAACTAGAAAATTAACATTCTGCAATAACAAATGGTTTGTGAATTTCACAATTACAGGTAATGCCATATAAAGAATATATATAGGTAAAGCCTTAAAACGACATACATAGGTATATATTATCTGTATTTCTTAGCATGGTCAACTTTTGTACTTAAGAAGTGAAAATTGATTACGGGTTCAAGTTTAATGATTTATTATGAGTACAATTTTTGCAATAATTTCTTGTAGTAATTCAAAGGTTCAGTCAAGATTTTCAAAAAATATCCTGTACGTCATCATCGCAAGTGTTAAGTGGGAGCATGTACGTGTACTAATTACTAGTAATAAATACAGTGATGTAGTTGTTATTTATTCTCAACACAGCAAATGTTTTCGATACTAGTCTGAATTAATTCTTCGATGAGCGGCATTAGAAGTTCACGTACCTACAGCAAACTACATTGATTCAGTTAATACTAATTTTAAATTAAATGGTTTCGATTCGATTTTAACTGAATAATTAAGATTTAATTCTTTGGTATATATCTACATTAGATCAAACATTGAAATCACTAATTTACAAATTATTTATATGAATTATGAATACTAATTTTGTTACGTAAAGTATTCACTTTTCAGTAGAAATGATCGCTCAATTTTTAATATACATATATATATATATGAAACAACAATTAAATGAATAAATGATAAATAAATAATATATATATATATATATATATATATATATAAGGTTCTTATAAACAGATGTTCCTCACAATGCTGATTAATGTGTAATAAAAAAATGTAAAATGTATAAATTTGAAGGAAATTTTATTCGATATCATGAGAATTTACTTAATTCAGGTTTGATGTTTTTAAATTTTTTTATTTTTTGTTAACACTAGTATTAACTGACAAGGATGTAATTAATAAACGTATTCAATACTCGTACTGTTATTCAGTAGAATTATTTTCATTTAATTCACAGATCACATAAATATATTTATTCTAGCCGAACCCTTAGTCTACATTGGTTCGGTAATAATAAATATTTATATGTGTGAATTCATATCAACAACAGGCAACAGCATATCTTACATTCCTACAAGAAACATAATGAAACATTGAAAAAATAATGAGAAAAAAGCAATATTATGTATCGCGCATATATTAAAACATAAATATACTTTCCACGGAATCTAAATATCCGTTTGTCCAACCTATATCCCTAACTGTAAGCTCCTCACGACCAATCATAGACAAGAAATTTCCCGATGACATGTTATAATTATGTAAAATATTCAAATATGAATATTTCATGAAAATCTGAATTACTAGTTGTTTGGAATTCGTTTAATTATTGGGATGAATATAGTATTTGATAACGCATAAACGGCAGTAGGCCTTAGGCCTAGCGCGTGCTGATCAACCATTGTATTTCAATAAAAATAAAAAAGTTAAATAACATAATGTGAAGCGTCTATATAGATCACTAGAAAATGACTGTTGTGGATAATAGCGAAACTGAGTTTCATTTCTGCGTCACATGTGTTTGATATTCAAAACTTCGTGTACCTAATGGTCTTCTAGCTCGATCTCAACTTCAAAAGGACTCGCATTTCTTAACACTAATCGGCACGAATATTGTCCATATAATAGATAATATTTATAAAATAAATACATTTAAATGTATTTAAATTATTATTTACTTAACATAAATACTGTGATATATTTGTGGCGACGAAAGATGTCCACAGTTTTGGTCCAAGTGTTTTCTGTACATACACCAAATCAATACTATAAATATTTACAAACCCTTTTACGGCTGCGATGATGGTGAATGGTGATGCCCAACAAACGCTGACCAGGACGTAATGGAACGCAGCGCTTTAATTCCGAGTGATGAGCACTTTTAGATTTACTGTTGAAACGAACGTTTATCGATTTCTGAACAGTTCTTTCCTTTTTTTTTTTTGATAGTAACATTCAACTGCGTTTTCTTACGAGGCGTGGTCTTCGGATGACTTGCAGCCTATCGTTATATCGTAATTTATTGTTTAACGATCGCGCGATTTTGTAGAAAGGTCAAGGTATATATTTGTTTTATAATAACAGAAAACAATTTTGTAACATGCAATTTATTTATGTATTTAATTATGCGACGAAAATATTCAGGATTTGAGATTTTTACATAATACAGATTTACAATAATTATTATGAAATATATTTAAAAATTTATTTTATGGTAAATAATACTATAAATAAATAGTATGTAACAGAGGTTTTTCTTTAATATTTATATAAATATTATATGGAAGATATATAAATAATTAAAAGATTTCAAAATGTTTATTTTTTAAAATAAAATAACTTTATGTGAGCAAAAAACAAGTTTATAATTTTAAAGTTTATCTTTGTATATTTATTATTCAATATTTATCATTAAAATTTTTTTAAAAAAATTAAAAATTTTAATTAATAAATAAAAATATTATCTATTTATTTTATTTTAGTAAACCAATAACTTTTGGAATATATAATAATAAAAATTTATTTGGAAAATATTTATATTTTAAAACAATTAAAAAATCATATCTTTTAATAAATAATAAATTTTTAAATATAAGTGATATAACAAATTTATAAAATATTTGATTTAAATTGTATATTTATTTTTATCTATAATATTAAATAAATAGGTTATAAAATTGTATTCACATTTATATCTATACTAAATTTATATTTATTGTTTTTAAATTATTGTATATGATATTAATAATTTAAATTTTAAATATATAAAAAATAATATAAAAATAATTAATTAAGCATATATAAAATTAGATATTAATAATATTTAATTTTTTTAATAAATATAATAACTATTTTATCATATTTTGATATGTGAAATTTATAAAATTATCAAAATAAAAAAAATTTGTTAATTGATAACTTATCAATCCAAAATTCTAATAAAAATAATATATTTGATTTTTGATATTTACGCACGTACATTTAAAAAAATTAGTTTAAATTAATTTTCATTAAATTATTTTTATAAGCTTATATTTAAATAAAAATTAATTTTTAAATATTGAATATTTCATTAAAAAATACTTGGTATCAAATAAGACTTTTCATTTATTAAATTTATCTTAAAATTTTTGTTTAATCCAATTTTCTTAGAGTTAAAAATTAATTATTTTTGAATGTTGATTTAAAATTAAACGTAATAAATATATAAGTAAACATAGTTGTGTGACATGTTGCTATAATTAAATAATTTAATATTAAAATTTAATTAAAAAATTAAAAGATTTTTTGTAAAATTATTTACTAATAAAAGTACAAACATATTATTTAATTTTTTAAATTATGCTATATATCTATTTTACAAAAATTTTAATCAAAATTTAACATTTTTAAAATATTTTAAAAAATTTTTTACATAATAAATAATTTTACTATTTTTTTCTAACGTAACATAGTATTGAATTTAAAAATAAAAATATATTATCGAATATTATAATTATTAAAAACCATTCTAAATGAATTCATTAACATTATAATAAAAATATAAGTTGATTCATATAATTACTAAAATGAATTTTGTTTAAAAATTTATTATTAATTAATTATAAGTATTTAAAACATAGGATAAAATTTTTAAAATTTATATTGTATCAATTTAATTTAATAAGTTTTTTAAATATTATTTGTAATAAATTAATTTATAATTTTAATTTTAAATTTAATAAAATAAAAAAAAAAAAGTTAATCATAAAAAATAAAAATTAATTTTATTTATGTTTTTAATTTTTTTTTTATAAGATAAATATTATTTTTTATAAATTTCACCTTGTGAAAATTATAAGATTCAAAAAATAAAAAAAAAATTAAAAATTCGAAACTTCACCCAACCAAAATTCTATAAATAAATTAAAATTTTGATTTATTGGATTAAAGGCTGCACTTTAAAAAAATAAAAAGAAAATGAAATTTTTTTAAATCAGTATAAAGTTTAAGATCAATTAAAAATTAATTAATTTTAATTGACTTTGCATTTAAAAATTAACCTTGGAGCCAAACGAGATTATCTTTTTAAATTTTATTTTTTTTTTTTATATTTTGGTGTCTATTTTTATTTAAGAGTTTTTAAAAAATTTAATTTTTTATAAATGTTTTAATTTATTTCGGTAAAATATTCTATAAGTAAACTTTAGTTCGTGTGACCAATTGGTAAATTATTAAAAAAAAAGAATATTCGAATGATTTAGAAAAAAATTAAAAGATTTTCAAATGTTAATTTATTTAAAAAAAAATTTTAGTACAAAAAAACAAAATTTTTTTTAATAAATTTTAAAGTTTAATTTTGTTATATAATTTATTCAAAAATTATATAAATTAACAAATTGTTTATACAAAATTAAAATTTTCCTAAAATAAAAATTTGCTATTTTTTTTTTATTTAAGTACAAACTTTTGGATATTATAAAATTTAAAAATTGTTTCGAAATATTAAAAATATTTTTTAAAAACCGAAATGGGTTCTTTTTAACAAAATTATATTTAAAAATATAAAAGTTATTATGAAAAGAACTAAAGTTTTGATTTTAGAAATTGGTATTATTTATTTATTTTATAAGTATTTAAAACATAGGATAATTTTTTAAATTTATATTGTATCAATTTAATTTAATAAACAAGACATATTTTAATATATATATATTTATATTCCGGACTGCGATATTAAAACAACGTATTCACAATTATTACATGCCATTAACTTGAATAATAGGTGTTACAAAACCATACATTTTTAAGGTTTCACTGGTTCACTGTACGGCGTTGAGGAGCAAGACCCAGCAATCGTAGAAGCACTACTTGGAGTCGTCGGGTTGTTTTCGCCATTGACTGCTACGTTCTAAATTTGTGAACACGTTTGTCAGTAAAATAAATAAGTATGACAAAAATATATATCGTGTGAAATTAATTTCCATAGGAGGTATACAGTAAATCGTAGTCATTGTTACAGCGTATAATTTTACATAGGTATAAAACGAATGAAAATTTAAACGAAACATCGGCTAACATTTTTTCCCGTACACGTAACTAAATTCGGTTTCTATACAGAAATTTGTAATTATTTCAACTGAAAATACAATGTCGTAAAATACATATAACGTTTATTTATATAATAGGTACTTACGCAAAGACCGAGCATAAAAATCATGAAAATAACCAATATAAAATTCATGTTTGATTTCTATTTTCTATATAATAATTAATGTAAATTATCTTTTTCACTCTACTAAACTGAATGGTTATTTCGTGTAAAACGTTGCGCTTTTATACACGGTTTCGTAACGATTAATTATCTCTATAAATTATACATTTAATTGTTATCCTGATGCATAAGTACTAATAAAAATTTAATTACAATTGCTCAATAAATTATTAAAGCCTAAAATGTTTAGGTCGTATTTATTCAATATGTTACAACCACGTAAGTATAAAATTTATCACGCGTAAAAAAACATTTTTCGTATTCCATATGCGCACAGCCCACACTACGAGTATATGTGTAGCACGTAATGTAACAATCGCAATTAAAAACAATGACATTTCATATATTATATGTGCCTTATAATTTATGTTTTACATTTGTTTGCGTTATCTAACATTTTAATACGAATACAGGTACAATAATATTAAATAATATTATAATTTTAAAATCGTACCTATATGTTTTTGTCTACCTTTTTTATGTCTGTACAAAGTGTAGTATGCATATTATTGCTATTCCGGGTAATATATAAATTCAATATGAATTCAATTTATAATAATAAAAAAAATATTATTATACCTAATATGAATCTTCCAGTTGGAAATGGACGCATGTCCAAGCAAACAAAGTTTTCACAAACGACGAAATACTGATTTTTCCTTTAATATTTTATAAATCGCAACCATTTTTTTTTTTTATATATAAATACTTCAAAAAAATACAATTTAATTATTCGTTGACTATAGAAATCGTGGACAAATAGTTTTTTATATAATTTATATTTCAATTTGGACATACCTATTGCCTTTTGCAATTACAACTAAAAATAACACAGCTAGAAAATGGGACAGCTAGTCTATATGTATAAAATATAAAAAATGTTTGTTTGTTCCTCAATAACGTCGGAACGACGCAACAGATTTGCATGTAATTTGATGTAGAGAGTAATTATAAGCTAGAGAAAAATATAGGGTACTTTTTATTGGAATAGAACCAACGAGAATGGTAGCTAATACAGGAAATTTTGGGATTCTAGGCGTTAAATTGTAGTTACCATGGTAACCATTAGTGCCGATAGATGGCGATAGCATCAACAGCTTTTACGACTTCCGTGAACCGACCGACGAAAGAAACAAAACAATAAAAGAGCGAATTAAATCAATAAAATATAAATCATAGGCCATATTATTATGCATAAAGAAATATATGTATCTAATAGAATATATTAATATTTGTAAAGTTTATGAGGATAGATGTATCTCGATCAACAACAAAATTCTTTGCCAGCTTGGACTACCAGTACCGACACGTGATAGAAACAATGTTCATGACAGAGATTTGGTACGTGAACAGCAATATAATTCTGATGAATTGCGCCATTTTTGTGGATTCACAGAAACAACTGTTGAATGCTGATCAAAAAATAATTTTTAAAAAAATTATGTAATACGTAGCAAACGGAAGTGGTGGAATTATTTTCTTTGACGCACCTGGAGACACTGGAAAAACATTCTTGCTCAATTTGATACTCGCTAAAATTCGATCAAAAAATGAAATTGCACTAGCTGTAGCATCGTCTGGAATCGCATCAACGTTACTCGATGGTAGGCGTACAGCGCATTCAGCTACTAAGCTTCCATTAAATGTAAACCATACAGAAACATCAACATTAAGATAAAAAAAGTTAATAACCAGCTGAACTGGTCCAGTTTCCTTTTTTCCAACAAATAAACAAAATGTAGGTATTTTTTTTTTAGTGTAGTAGAACATTCCGGGTATCCGCTATGTTTTATATTTGATCAAAACAACCCAAATAACAAATAACTGCATTAAAAATATATGTAGCTTAGTGTTGACTTTTAATGGCGTTTTAAAGGGGGTAAATCCACGGGCAACGCCGTGTAGGATCAGCTAGTTAACAATAATGAAGTGAATATACAAATAATAATTTATGTAAACAATTTTTTCTCTCTTTGCTTGTTGCAAAAGTGTCCAAGACATCGTAGAATGAGAGTTTTTTACCTATAGGTCCGGCATTTTCAATAGATATAATTTTTAACCTTAACATATTCAACATTTCAACCTATCTTCAATCTACACTGACCTTGGTCGATTTTTAAGAAGAGCCAACTTTGATTATATTTATAAATATTTACTACATTAACGATCGCTTGGTCGCTAGATAGGTATATTTTTCACGTGTATTAATCAGTATAATGTATTTTGTGCATCAAAAATAAATCCTTGTGACCTTGTATATATATATATATATATATATATATATATATATATATATATATGTATTGGGATTTGCAGGTAAGTCGACGCGCCCTGGTGGAAAATCATTAGAACTACTAAAAATAGGATAGATATTATTTTTTCTACCCTATTTTACATCCAATTTGTACAACTTTCTTTTATTAATAAATATTTAGGTATATAAATTATAATTTATAAACGACAATGTTTGAAAAAAAAAAAGCCATGTATATTGTTCTGTATA
The DNA here is from genome assembly GCA_032441835.1 of Slavum lentiscoides. NCBI lineage: Eukaryota > Metazoa > Arthropoda > Insecta > Hemiptera > Aphididae > Slavum > Slavum lentiscoides. The sequence goes on along the minus strand of CM063722.1, from coordinate 4,269,514 downwards.
ACTTCTTATCACCAGTCACTACTATTCGATAATCTCAAATGAATAAAAAATCGAATAGAATAGTTGCCGTCTGAAAGTAGCCTATAGGTTTCTATTACCTAATAAACTGCATTTTTAATTAATATTTAAATAATAAAATCTTATTAAAATATATTTACATATTGCACGAATGCCACAGGGTAAATAATACAGTAGGTAGTATACCTGATATAATTAAAACCATTAGATACAACATTTACATCAGCTGGTACTCTACACGTTTTATTCACACAACAATAATCACCTATTATTATTATTGAAATTATTCTGCTATTATAAAATATTTTTAAAATATGCTGTCATATGCTCCTATTATGCAATTTTAAATTGGTACAGATTTATATTGCTGTAATGATAGTTGCTTCAATATATTCCATTGACACATGACATCAGTTGATGAAAGGTTATTTAAATCTTCAATGTGAGTTCTGTTTAAATAAATTAATATAACATAAGTTCTTTTATATTTATTTTTACTTAAACAAGATAAAATGTAAAAAATCAAAATATCTACCTATTTAAATATAATAATACAGCTACAATATGTGCTTGTAAGGCTCTGAAGTACCTGCCTTTTTTTCTTTTTTTTTATTCATCCAATTGCACTTGTAATAGTTTAGTAATTTCATGGGGCATTTCAGAAATTTTAGATGTCTAAATTACTAAACTTTTTATTTTATATATATATATGTATAATCAAATTACAAAAATAAATAAGTTTTATTTATATGTATACAGTTTAGCATTTAATAATTACAACATTAATTAAATAATTTTTACAATTTTTTTATGTAATGAATAAATAGGATTGGCGACAAGAATCCTAGACTATATTTATCTAACATAATAACTTACATTTTCAACTTGTATTTTTCTAGACAATATAACTTGATTCGAGTTTAAAACTTCTTACCCTTCAATACAATTTTTGGTGCTTGGAGTGTATTTAGCATATTTAAATATATTGCTTGATTTTATTAACATACTTAAATTTACAAAAAACACTTTAAAAGTTTAAACACAGAAATTATTTGATCAACTAAAAGTAAACCAATAGTTTCTATTAAAATTAGTATTTGGCGGTAAAATTTATCCTACTTTCGCGGCCATTTATATGTAACTACTAGCGCTCATGGTGTTATTTAACTATCCCAATGGTGATGTGCATTAATCTCGATAATCACGAAACGCAACACTTGGAAGAAAAAACCGATCATACGCGTTTTTCGTAAATGTTCATGACGAACAAAACAATAATAAGGGGGGGGAACGAAACGTATCTAACGTCATTTTGTTGGGCCCGGCACGAACTGATCAATGACCCCCGTCTTCCATCCCCGGGACCGGACCTAGTCACCTGTTCGTTGGTTGCGTTGTGTTTTCGTTTTGCTAGTAGTTTTTTGTGTTTTCCGTCGTTGCGCATTCTGCAAGAAGACTGTCCGCCCAAGTATTATAATTCGTTCGGGTTTTCATTTGTCAGTGTCTTCGTGGCGTCGTCTTTTTTTTTTTCCAGTTCGAACGAGATTTCTGAGACGATCGTCGCAACACCGCCACGACAATGTCCAGCGATTCGATTAAAACGGTAAGTTGTGTGGGTAAAAACCTCGCCTTACATTTGTGGGCAGGCAACGCTTGTTTCGTTTCTTGTCCGATAACCGTTGTGCATCTGGTATTATACAATATATATATGTTTTTTTAATGGGGGCGGGAATTTTTTGTTTACAGTTTAACAATGTTGAGTCACCGGGATTTGTTGGCTTTGCCAATTTGCCAAATCAAGTACACCGTAAATCGGTCAAAAAAGGTTTCGAATTCACGCTTATGGTTGTCGGCGAGTCTGGTTTGGGCAAATCCACGTTAGTCAACAGCTTGTTCCTGACCGACTTGTATCCTGAACGTGCCCTTCCGGATGCCATTGGTAACTGCCAAATTAACATTTTCTCGCATGTGTCAGTATGATCGTTTTCGGTTTAAAAGAACATTGCACGTGCATTTCTTATCTCCGTCTATCTTATGGGCAATATAGCAAAAATCACACTTTGCAGGAACATACACCATTCAGTATATATTTATTCTATAATTTCCAAATTTTTTTGAGTCACTGGAGAACAATATTGTCTGCGATATATCGTTTTTATTTTTTTGATAACCCATCATCATTAGATGTGTATAATTGAACAGAATTAAAAATTTTACAAATGTTCACAGATAAATTTTTTTTAAACTTCTTGTACTATTAAAAAAATTTCAACGATATATCACAGATAATAATATTCTACTCCTTTATTGACTCCAAAAATTTGAACATTTTAATATAAATATATACTGAACGGTATATGTTCGTGGAAAGTGTGGTATTATTGTCCGTAAGACAGACGTCTTACGTGGGTATAGAGTCCTCTTAACTATATACATATTTTGTTTGTGCTTGTTTTCAGAAAAAACCAAACAAACTGTGAAATTGGATGCATCGACTGTAGAAATTGAAGAACGCGGAGTAAAATTACGACTTACGGTAGTTGATACCCCTGGTTTCGGTGATGCCATAGATAACTCCGATAGGTACGATATAACGTACAAAATTATTATTTTGTTATTGATATTTAATAATTCTTATGATTGTGATTAATAGTTTCCGAGCGATTATTCAATATATTGATGAACAATATGAACGATTCTTAAAAGACGAAAGTGGATTAAACAGACGTCACATAATTGATAATCGTGTACATTGTTGTTTCTATTTTGTTTCTCCATTTGGCCATGGGTAAGTAAAACATAAATATTACATCTAACAACAACAACAATAATAATTATTAGCAAGACCTTATCAAATGAATTAGTTAAATCTAAAACAATTTTGTGTTAAATTAGCTTATTAATTTTTTGAATATATCATTTACAGATTAAAGCCTTTGGATATTGAATTGATGAAAAAATTGCATAACAAAGTCAATATAGTTCCTGTTATTGCGAAATCAGATGTTCTTACAAAAAAAGAAATACAGAAATTAAAGAAAAGAGTAAATATATTAATATCTCAATACAAATATTACCATTAAATTTCGCATAAAAACCATATACCAGATTAATTCAAACTGTTCCGAGTATAATATTTCCTATTTTATAGATACTGGAAGAAATTGATGCTAACGGCATTAAAATTTATCCATTACCCGATTGCGATAGTGATGAAGACGAAGACTACAAAGAACAGGTTTTTAAACAAAAAAAAATATTTAATTAATTAATTTCTTTTCAAACTAATTATTTTTAAAAATCGTTCATTCTATAGGTTAAACAGTTGAAAGAAGCTGTACCTTTTGCGGTTTGTGGTGCAAATCAATTGTTAGAAGTGCGCGGCAAAAAAGTTCGAGGGCGGTTCTATCCTTGGGGGGTCGTTGAAGTCGAAAACCCTGAACATTGCGACTTTATCAAACTGCGTACAATGCTTATGTAATAAAACAATTATAATAATTATAAAATTGTCATTAACCAGTAAAAAAATTAATTAATATTGTTCAAATGATTACATTGATATATTTTTGTATGAACTATTTTAGTACCCACATGCAAGATCTTCAAGAAGTAACACAAGAAGTGCATTATGAAAACTATCGATCAGAACGTTTGGCAAAAGGAGTACCAGTGCCAAAGAGGACTACGTATGTCTATTAAAATTTGACATTTACTAAGATTGATAAATAACTAAAGTTTATATTATTTGAATAGGTCTCTTCCGGAACATGAAAAAAACGCTGGTTCAGAAAAAGATAGGATTTTGCAAGAAAAAGAGGCAGAACTTAAACGTATGCAAGATGTCATCGCCAAAATGCAAGCTCAAATACAACAACAAACACCTTGAATAATTTCCAAGTAAAATATTTGTATACATACAATGAATCTGTATAGAAACAAGGCATATGAATAATGCTACTATTTGATTATATTTTACTAAATAGTTTCAACTTGATTTTAACTGATTAATATAAGGTTCAATTCTTTATTTTTATTTACATTAGATTAAACATTAAAATAACTAATTTACAAATGATCACTCAAATTTCAATATACATATATATGTATGTATAAGATTACTGTAAACAGATATTTCTCACAATGCTTATTGAAATCTAATAAAAAAATTTTAATTGTATCAATTTAAAAAAATTTAATTCAATCTTTTATGAAAATGTGCTTAAGATCTGATGTTTTTGTATTTTTTATTAACACTATTATTAACTGACACAGATGTAATTAATATACATATCCAATACTCATATTGTTATTCAGTAGAAATATTTTCATTTAATTCACAGATTACATGTTTACATTTTCTTGCTCATTATTTCGTCAAAATTATATTTTAGGATATGTTGCTAAAGGATTTGTACATAAATATATTTATTATCACCGAACCCGTAGTTTACATAGGTTCGGTAATAATAAATATTTACATGTATGATTTCATATAAACAACATATTCTATACGAAATATAATAGAACTTTGAAAAAGTAATGAGAAAAATATTATCTATTCCCATATATACATATTTGCCATGTTATTTGTATTGCGAATATTACTTAATTTTTATTTACCCTGTAATCTATAGGAATATTTTATAATTTTATTTATTTATTTTAAATATTACTATATTTTAAAATCTATTATAAAAATAATTTGTACGTAATTATATAATTCACAATTTATTTTTGATTAAAATTAATTTACACTTATGTTTAACAAAATTGAAAAAAATTATGTATATATTTTTATTTTGATATACCTTCTAATTTTTAAACTGAATTCATAAAAAATTATAACATCATACAATTAATTTTTTTATGTTTTTGTATATTTTTTTATAAATTATTTTTTAAACAGAAAAATATATTTTCCATGGAATCTAAATGTCTGTTTGTCTAACCAAAATCTGTAACTGCATGCACCGTACGACCAAGCTTGGTTAAGTAATTTCCCGATAACAAATGATAATTAATAAAATATTCATTTAATTATTATCGGGATGGATATAATAATTGATAACGCAGTGGGCCTTAGGTCTAGCGGGTGCTAATCAACCACTGTACTTCAATTAAAATAAAAAAAGTTGGCTAACATAATATGAAGCGTTTATATAGGTCACAAGGAAATGACTGTTGTGAATAATAGCGAAAGTGAGTTTCATTTCTGCGTCACGTGTGTTGGATGATAACGTCAACCTAAGGGTCTTCTAGCTCGATCTCAAATTCAACAGGACTCGCATTTTACAATACTATGCTATATATTATGAACATATAATTTTAAGAGTAAAGAATGTTATTAGGTGATATGTGTCGTATATTTATAGGTTTACGTTAAGTATGTTTTAAAATTTAAAAGTACAATAAAAAATATTAAATCAGGCCTACGAAACTCTACGGTTTACGGCCAACAGTGTCTATGACCTTGAAATTTTAGTGGTTCAAAACATACAACATCAGTGGTTAGAAAACATGAATATTTGATAACATTTTCATTGTTATCATAATATCATATAAAAAGCAAAAATGCGTATAAACCATAGAAAAAGAGAGGCCGTTGCCAGTATAAACGTTTGTTCGTCACATTTGAAGAGTCTTGTTTTGTAATGAAACAAAGCAGAAAATTATTACAAAAGCATGTCTTACCATCAATTATTGTTAGTCGAATAAAAAGTGTAAGTTTAAAATTATTAAAATTATATTGACATTTTTCTTATATACCTAACCTAATATAATAACATTTTTTTAGGCAAAACAATTGTATATTGAAAGTAAAAAAACTGTACCAGTATCGCAAGAAGTAGAAAAAGAAGATAATCCAACCAATATTTTACATTTTGACAGAACTCTTGTTAAGGTAAATAATTATTCTAGTATTAATTTACATATATTACTTGTTAATTGTTGTAGTAATAATATGATTTTGATGATTTATATACCGTCCACTTTAAAATTGTTATTTCTTTTTTTTATTTGTTTTAGATATCTACAACAAGTGATGTAGAATTAGGTGTGTTTCCATTAGAGGAACCACCTGCTCCGATAAATGATGACAGTTGTATTAGCATATCTGATATCCAAAATAAAAATATTTCAGTAATAATAATATTCTAATTAAAATTTTGTACTGTGTATTTTGTAATATTATACTATATTTTAATTTTTTTAGTCGCCTATACAAAATATTGAAACAGAAGAGGTCTTTTCAATGAATGAACCATCAACATCATATGATTCTGACAGACTTGATGAAAATAAGATGGTAATATTATTTTTTTTATTAAATTAATTTTTACTCAGATTATTACAGTTATATGAGAATTGTGGATATAATATATTTTTATCAAATTAATATGTTTAAATTAAGGAATTTATTAATATTATTTTGTATTATTTACTTTATTTAGAACATATTAGAATCTACATTATTAGCTGCCAGTGATGTTACTATGGAAGACACACCTCGTCGTATATTTTTGAAACGTGGCATTCGACAACTCTCTCAACAGATGTTTATAAAAAACAAAAAATTGAACTTAAAAATTAACTATAATTTAAAAAATCATAATGACACGCCATCAAATATTACTCTATGGTATAAACACAGATTAGATGAATCTAATCTGTGGTATAAACAGACCGTTAAATGGCTGATCAATCACAGAGAGCCTATACCATCACATCTCCGTTTCTATATTTCCGTAATCAATTCTCAAAATATGTATACAGCAAACCCTCAGAGTAATAATAACAGCAAACCGCAGGGGCATGCGCAGTCCATGTCTTCATATGCCGAAAATGCCGTAAGATAATAACATAGAATCACGATTAAACATAGATCTATCTTTAACCGTGGTAGGGTCGTGGTACCACAGAACTGTGGTCGTACCACAGATTAGATGAATATAATAATAATAATAATATAAAAATATAATAATATTCTTCTAATCTGTGGTCGTACCACGTATTCGTTATATATTTATATTCGTTTCTTATCACTTGCTGGGAGCCTCTTGCTAACTTCACACCCGTTATAATAACCACGAGGGAAATACTGATAACGCTCCCGTGATTAAATAAATTTATTTATCCAAACAGCGCGATAAGAGAAGGGTTTGTGTTCACGTGTTTTACTGCGTTTGGTTCGTCTGTGGTTTTTTTTTTTTTAATATTATTTATTTGTACGAAGTACGACCCAGTATAATATAGTGTACAGATTGTGGCGCCTGTATTTCATTCGATTTTCGCTGTTATTATTTAATGCGGGTTTATACGGTTATTTCACAATGAAATTTAATTTCAAGGTATAACTCGCGTGCAAACCGGAAAGCTGTGCTACTGTATCATCTGTTGATTTGTTAATGTTACCGTTGTTGTTTAGTTTTCCAACGTTCTCGGTTCTGTATACCGCAAAGGAAACTTGGTTTTCACGCCAGATGGAAACTCTGTCATCAGTCCGGTGGGCAATCGCATATCAAAATATGATCTTAAAAAGTATGCCTACTTGTTTGTTGTAACAGCGCGTTACTCACGTACAGCATTTCATTTTTTTGTCCTATTTCAGTAATTCGTCGCTTACACTTCCGGTGGAAAGCACGCATAATTATGAACAAATGGCTATATCACCAGACGGCATGTTCTTATTTGCTGTGAATGAAGGTACTGTAAATATTTTTACAGTTTTTCTTTCTTTCTGTAAACTGTTCATGCTTTGGTTTGTTTTTTTTCTTAATCAGTTGGAGCAGGAGATTTGATCAGTTTGGTGAGTAACAGAGTGATGCACAGTTACCGTTTCAACGAAAAAGTGCTTCACCTGAATTTCAGTCCTGATGGTAAACACATTGCTGCTTGTAAGCTCAATAAAAGTAAGTACCACATTCAGTGTACTCATTATTCAAGTAATTATTTATGCTAGAGACGGACAAATGGCACCCTAACTTTTGAAGTAGAATATATCTTTTTCTGTTGTTTACAAACCTAAACAAAATTAAAATTTTCTCCAACAGGGACGCTACCGTTTTCCTCATATGTACAAATTAAATAAGAAAAATAGGTACTTGTCGATTATCGCGACTACCTACCGAGACGTATTGAATGGAATGGTGGTTATTATTGGCATTAGTGTGGGGATTTTTTTTTAGATAGGTAATATGACCTTTTACTTGCCATTTTCCAACGTAGTTAGTGTTGGACCATTGCCGTGTGTCGTGTCATATTATTATAATGCAAATCTGGGATTTACCATCGAACGAAAAAGATGCCGTGGCTTTTTTCCGAGAACATGGTGTTTTACCTAAAAGACGACTATGTGGGTCTGGTCACGAAGCTAAAATGTACTTCGGAAAACAAATATTTTATAACAGTTCCTTCTACAGTGAATTATTAATTATTTCTAGTTTTTATAACAGTTTTTTTTATAATTTTTACGGTAGTCGCGATAACCGACAAGTACCGAAAAATATTTTTAAAGAATAATAATGCTTAGAAAATTAATTGTTAATAGATCACCTACAATTTTTTTAATTTTATCATTTATCGATATTGTATACTTCGTAGACTCGTAGTACATAATATGTTATAATATAATATAGGGTGATATAAAAAAAATATGTGTATAAACATTATCGTACAACACAAGTTTTGTTTCTTAAATATGGTTTAACTAATAAACATGTATTTACAGTTTTTATATTACAAACGCCCGGACACTATTTGGGACAGTTCAATCAGTTCGCATTGGAACGAGTTTTTAGTGATATTCTAGGTGATACAACATATGTTGCATGGACTGACGATTCCAGGTATGGTGAAACGCGTTATTTTCTAATATCACAATACGTGTTGTATATTCGTTCATTTTTTTTTTCAGTATTTTTGCAGTAGGCAGTAAAGATGCAACTGTTAGACTATACACTATAGAGAATTACTCAAATTTTCGACCGTATTCTTTAACTGGACATTCTGATGCTATTGTTGGAATATTTTTCGAACGCAATTCATTGGATCTGATGGCCGTTAGTCGGTGAGTAATAGATTGAAAAAGCTAATTGATAAATCAATCTCTAATTTTCTGAATTACAATCGTAGAAATGGTCATTTAACTGTTTGGCAGTGTTCATTGAGCTTAGACGAAATGTCTCCGGTTGAATCGATCAATAATAAAAAGTTAAAGCTAGATGATGATGATGATGATGAAGAAGATGATGATATTGATTTATCTAAAGGAGAAGACAGAGAACGTTACATAATAAACAAAGAAGGTATTTCTTGAAATTAATAATTATAGTTTATTTTTTTTATTTTTTTTTATTTGTATTTATGTTGTTATTTCAGAAAAAAATAATCAAAAGTTATTACCTAAGGATAGTAAAGATTTGATAAGTTACCGAAAATTGTCGAGACATTTTCTCAGTGATCATTTAAAGGATGAACATAATAATATAAAAATGACTGCAGCCGATTACCATAAAAAGACCAAAATACTTGTTACTGGTTTCTCGAATGGATCGTTTTTGATTTTCGAGACTAGTGGAATGTCACTTATTCACTCTTTAAAGTTGGTCAATATATTTTCTATTGGATCATTATGTATTTTATATTAATGTATACTATTATTACATATTAGTATTTCAGACACTAGTATTAGCACAATAGTATTAAATAATGCTGGCGATTGGATCGCAATAGGATGTGAGGGACACGGTCAATTGTTGGTTTGGGAATGGCAAAGTGAAACGTATGTTATGAAACAACAAGCACATGGCTCTGAAATATCTTGTTTAACATACTCTTCTGACTCTGCGTATATTGCCACTGGCAGTGAAGATGGGAAGGTAGCATTTATTTGAAACGAAATGATATTTCTATTATAATAATAATGTGGAATTTTTAGGTTAAATTGTGGAACAACGAATCGGGATTTTGCTTTGTTACATTCTCCGAACACACCAGCTCTGTTACAGACGTAGTGTTTAGTCCCAACAAAAAATTTGTTGTATCTGCATCCCTAGACGGTTCAGTTCGAGCTTTCGATTTAATAAGGTAAAAGTGTTTGCATATAAAGTTTTGTTTTTTTTTTTTTACATTAAATAATATTTACTGTAGATACCGTAACTTCAAAACGTTTGTGTCGCCTCGACCAGTACAGTTAAGTTGTGTGGCTATTGACTCTACTGGTGAATTTATAGCTGCTGGCGGACAAGATGTATTTGAAGCATACTTGTGGTCTATGAAAATCGGCAAACTGTTAGAAGTAAATATTTAAAACACTAAAAAAAAAAAATCTGTTCAACTAGCAAATATTAATTCAATATGATTTTCTTAGGTCTTGTCAGGACACGAAGGACCAGTAGTGAGCATAGCCTTCAGTCCTATAATTTCTAGTTCTACATTGGTAACTGCTAGTTGGGATAAGACATTGCGTATTTGGAATGCTGTGGAAAATGCTTCTGATCATGAAACTATTCAACTATTCGCCGATGGTAATTAATTTATCGAATATATTGTGGTACTTTTGTGTTTATAGACTATTTTTATATTGTACAGGTTTGTGCGTTGCATTTCGTCCTGATGGAAAAGAAATAGTTGTTGCTACATTGGACGGTCAATTATTATTTTTTGATGTACGTACTTCGGCTCAAGTGGCGACCATTGAAGGTAGAAATGACCTTGGAAGTGGCCGAAGTGACACAGATCTCATCACAGCTAAAAAAAATCTTCAAGCAAAGTATAATTAGACATTCATAGTTTTATTGTACAATACTAAAACTCCATTTCTTTTCATAGGGCATTTAAATCTGTTTGTTATTCAGCTGATGGTCAGTTTGTAATTGCTGGAGGTCAGTCAAAAAATGTTTGTATCTATAATGTTGCTGAAGGTATTTTGTTGAAAAAATTTGTGATCACACAAAACCGATCGTTTGACGCTGTTCTTGTAAGTATAATTTAAATTTAAAAATATCTCATTCTAATAAATTATTTACATAATATTACTACTAAGCATATTCATATTATAATACTTATTAATAGGATGTAATAAACCGACGGAAAATGACAGAGTTTGGAAACATAGACTTGGTAGAAGAACGGGAAACGAGAGAAGGAGGAAATGTTAAACTAAAATTACCCGGTGTACACAAGGGAGATATGGCAGCTAGAACATTTAAACCAGAAGTTAATGTTTTTGATGTCAAATTTTCTCCTACGGGTAATTTTTTTTTTTTTTTTTTTTATCCTTTTTTAAAAATAAAAATATTTTCATACAATTAGGTCTATCATGGGCAGCTGCAACTACTGAAGGTGTTTTAATATATTCAATTAACAGCGGATTCGTATTTGATCCCTTCCACCTGGAAATCGGAATTACACCAAAAACAACTAGAGAAGCCTTGGACAATAAGGAGTATGCTTCAGGTGAGTTAAATTCAGGAGTTGTGCACATTTTCATTTACACTTAATATAAAATATTTGTTTTATTTTATTCTAGCTTTAATGATGGCATTACGCCTCAATGAACCATATCTAATTACTGAAATAGTAGAATCTATACCAATGAAGGATAGTAAGTAGTGTGCTTCATCTTAAATTTTAAATTCTAAAAATAGAAGAAATGTTTGATAAAATTGTTTTTGTTGTAGTTGAATTGACTGTAGTTTCATTGCCTAAAATTTATGCAGAGAAAATTTCCAAGCACATCGCAATTTCCCTAATGTCTACGAAGCACATTGAGTTTTATGTGCAATGGATAAAGTTCCTTTTAAATTCTCATCAGCCTCACCAGACTGTCATATTAACACTAGAAAAGAATTTATCTAAAAGATATACAGATTTATCTAAAGTGTATGTATATTATGTAACATCATACATTAGTCATTAACATATTAAGACAAAAATAATGTATTACACAAATATGATGTAGTAATTTGCTACACAAATATGCAAAATATAACATATTATTTATCCAATAACATTGAAATCTGTTTTGCACAGATTTTATGGTGTAAAATTATGATTAAAATCATAGTTGTGTATCTAAGAAAACACTTGTTTTCAATTAATTTTATTAGATAATGTGATAAGCAATGCAGTAGGTCTGAAGTCTTAATGATGAGTTATTAATTTTATCTGATTAGGAGGTAAAAATTAGTTAAATATTTTGTATTATTTTATAGCTGCGATTACAACAAGTATACACTCTCGGTTTTAAAAAGGATAGCTAGTTTGCAAAAACATGAAGTGAAAGAAGAAGTAAAAACAGAACATGAACCAATGGAAGTGGATGAAAACAACGTTATTTCTATTCCGTAATAAATAATGTTTATTTTAAAAAAATGTAAATAAATAAAATTAATTCTGAGTATGTAATTTTATTTACAATAATTACCTATTTTATATTATGTAAAAATGACTGCAGTGGTGGATGAAATACGTATTAATAATTACCATTTCCAATATTGGTAAGTCTGTAAATTTATAAAATCAAGTTAAGATTAGGGGTTCATTAAAATGTTAATAATAAAAGTACAAATGTATTTCTATATTCTGATATGTAAGGGCGTAAGGTCTATAGCCCACTAAGCATTAATCTGTGCTAGGCAGCCAGGCTGCAGCAGTCAATCCGATAGATAACGGCTTATTGGAGCCCGCACACTAGGCAGCCAAGAATTTCTGGCTGTAACAGCCATTAGAACGTGCACGTTTACGTGGCAGCCAACAGGTTGAGCGCAGCCAGAACGAGAAGGTAAATATACTCTTGTCAGTCTTCACACGCTAGTTGAAGCAACATATTTTGTGTTCTTCACATCTCGCTCGATGAGACTGATGACTCAACAACCAATGACTGGTTGCCTAGTAGGCTATAAGCCTTAAGGTGTAAACTGTTTCTTTGTTGAAATTCTATTGAATAATATGTATGATTTTAAAAACTTAATTTACATTAACATGATTTTGATTTTATTACACTCTCTAAATTGCATTTAAGCATGAAAATGTCTTGTAGAGCGTGGCAACTAAGAGCACGCTGTATTAAAACGTTTATTCATTTTTAACGTCCCCTCCAAAAACAAAAACGTTTTAAATTAATTTATGATTTCACAGTTTCTGAGTGAAATAGAGAGCTGTCCCATGAATATTTTTTGTGTGCAGAACCAATGCTTGAATAATTTCAATGTGTGTTCCAGTAAAAAATTATGTCTACATACATGATACGCAGGGCCATATTAAATAAATTTAAATTTTAAAGAATATTGGGCCCTGGGTCATGTAGTGAAAATGGGCCCCATCAAACATACACAACTTTCTATAAAAAGTTCTAAAATACAAAATACTGTGAACTTATCAATATTTTAGTCTTAATTCTTATAAAAAATAAAAATTACCTACATTAGATATTTCATTTAATTGTTTAAAAATTGAAATTGTATACTTTGAAATTTTAAAACTATATAATATATTTGAGTAATTTTGTTTTAAATAAAATATTACACAATTGTATAGGTTATAATTGTTATAATTCTCATATTACATTATAATTAAGTATTATATAGGTATACATAGTACTACCTATTATACCCACATAGTTTATTTAAAACATTTTTCCATTCTTTACCTTTGACAAAAGTCAATATAGTTTACCAGTTTGGTTAAAATCAATTAATGGTAATAAATCATGCTCGGAAAATAACAGTATAAATGATTTTAAGGAGTCTTGTGTTTGACTTTGACTAGTTTTAAACTTATTTTTGTGGACCCCTTTGTCCCCGCCTTAGTAAGGGCCTGGGCCCTGGTGATACGTATAAACGTATGTTAATTGGCAGTTAGTACCTACTTTATTTGACACGATTTCCGATTTTTCTTGTATCTAGTCTTCTCATGCGTATAATTATATGCAATAATATTATTACTAGCTGTCCCCCCGTGCACTTAGTTACCCATAAAAAATGTCGCCTCTTATATTATTCAAATTTTGTTCAATACTCGGTGTAAGGATGTTCAGAACTTAAAAAAAAAGGTAAGATTTATATTTAACTTTGATTTTTTATTTTATTTTCAACACAATAATTATATTTTGCACATTTCATCACACTTATTGCGTTTAACTTGCATTAAAGTTTTTATTCACTTATTTTATAAATTGCCTATGAAAAAAAATATAATAACAATAACCTTTTTGGTTTTTTATACTCAGCTAACATAATGTCAATCTATGAATGACGAATAAAACTTCACCAACTTTTTAAAACTCATTTGATCATTAACTGACATTGTTAACCCCCGACCCACCGCGTCGCATTGCCCGCCATCGTTATTATTTCGTTTTCGCTCAACGTTCTGAGTTCTGACTCTTTTTTTTTTTTCTTTTTACTCGGCTCCTAAGGGCCGTAACGTGATATTAAATAGCTTTATCCTTCCGCAATAATTCGGCTATTAAATGCAAAAAGAATTTTTTTAATCCGACTGATAGTTCCACAGATTAGTGCGTTCAAACAAACAAACACTTCAGATTTATTAAATTAGTATAGATAAACAAACCAAAAATTGAAGGAAAAAAAACAAAACCGTTAAAATTACCAACTTATTATGTGTTATTCGTTTTGGACATGGACGACTTTTGTATTTTTATTTATTTTTTTATAACAGCTCAAAATGTAAATCTCAGTCAAGTGTCCCGCGCTTAAATCGTTATCTACAGAATTTACCAGTTTTTTAAATTTTGTGTCTCATCACCGAGAAAATATGAAAGATAGGTACGTATATATTATAAATACCTTTACTATTACATATTATATTACATGTTCTCGGCAAAATTACTTTGTACAGTCAGTCGAGTTTAATTATAATATTTGAATATCTAGTTAAGTCCACAATATTCTTTAAATATATTTTATATTATAAAATAATTAATTAATCATTAACATAACTAAATTTTGCACATCGTGTTACCTTAATAACACAATAATGGTCAATGGCCGACTGATTTTTACCACCGTCCTATGTAGGTGTATACGTGTTATTTCTTATATCGGTGTCCATTCGGCAGATTGTTTCATTCTGTGAAATATATATTTACCATTTTAAAGTTTGTATATAGGTTTTTCAATTTTTCTAGCCGCAAGATTTAAACGTTTTGTATTTTATTCGCTGAATTTATTTTTAGTCTTGATGTAGTGTATATACACACACATGCGAAAGTATATTGCAATTATCATTACGACGTTTAAGTATCATAATTCATAATGTCAAAACTATCAAAACTAATCGCGGATTTAAGTCTAACACAATGGGGTTTTCTATCGTTTCGAAGGTACTTATATAGGCACGTACCTATACGTGCCCCGTTTTATATATATTATATTGGCATCGTTGATATTATCGTCAAACTGTAAATTGTAGCATAAAAAGATAAAATGCGCAGTTTTACAATATTATTAATTGCCGGGTATTTTTCCAACGATCAGTCAGATGATATTTTCGTAAGCTACGAGGAGAAAATGTTTGCAGATTTTAACTCGAAATTTTCACTGAATTTGAACGATTTTCGTTTTTTAAAATCAAGTAGAAACATTTTAAGGTCTCGACAAAATTACTATAATAGGTACCTCCTACCTATTTCAAAAAAATTAATTTTTTTCTTTTTTGTAAACAGTACATATATAATAGGTACATACTATGTTATATAATTATAGGTATTGGAAATTTCTTATTAAAAAACGCGTAAAAATTATGTTCTTTGTTTACCGAGAAAATATACTCGCTTTGACTGAAAAACGACTGTAAATATTATATTGAAAACTTGTAGTCGATACCGAAGCGATACAATATATTGCATCATTACAGGCGGTCTTAATGTTGTATAGGTATGTACTAGGTGGTGAGTAGCTGACCTCCGGTACGTTTTCGAGTTTGCCCCGCAACAGAACCGTTTCAAGTTTTTCAACAATAAAGAGCGTATTATTTTGACGATTGGAAAATGACAATTGATGAAATTAAACATTTTTAGCTACCAGCTATAGGTATATTTATTGGGAGAAATTATATTAAAATGGTGTACCTACTGCATAGGCGCAATTTGGATTAAATTTATGGGAGTGCTAGATTTATGTCGATCAAAGTGACCCGTGGGGGGCTTTGCCGCCCACACCCCCCATCAACAAAACGCCATTTATACACCTTCATTACACTAACTTATTAATCTATAATTATTAACAATTTATGACATAATATCAATATATCATAAGTTACAACAAGTAAAAATTCGATGATGCAATTAAAAATTTTGGGGTGTTAACTGCTAAGCACCTCCCCCAAATTGCGCCTGTGGTGTAGGTACTGTAAGGTTAATCATAAATTATATATACTCTATATATTATATACACTGCATTATTATTAATAATAAATATACCTAATATACATGCACTGAGGCTCGGCTCAGAATGCGTTTTATCGTATTGCTTACTCGAATTTATAGCAATAAAATAACGCAAAAATCTTTACGCAATACAGTAATTCACTATATTAAGCGACATCCGCTGGCAACATTCCGCCACGTCTCGCTACTTTTTTCTTCCTTTATTAGTACGCGGGATAGAATTTTGAAACAAATTGTTGATCGAATTCGTACTAATGCAGACGACCAATATCTTGTAGGTATCATTTATGTATACTGAAATGTAGGTGGATGCAGTATAGCGTCGAACACAAATGTTAAGTGGGGTAAATACCCAAAGAGCAGGGGTCGGCAACCTTTTGAGAAGGAAGAGCCAAAAGTTACAATTTACAAAATTTCCCAGTTTTTAAGAGCCACTGAAATTTTTCGTTTCAATATTATATGTATTTGCTTATATATATATATATACTCGTATATGTATTTGATTAGGTATCGATTTAAAATAAACGACTTTAAACACGAAATAATATTATGTATTCATATATGAAAAAATACAAATATTTTTAGCACAAAACATATTCAAGTGTAAAATAATATATATATATATATATATATTTTATATAATAAAATATTGTTTTTGATAATAAAATAATTAATTTTTGCGTATGGAACTGGAGAGCCGCAACTTTAGATCGAAAGAACCGCGCATGTGGCTCGCGAGCAGCAGGTCGCAGACCCCTGCCCCAGAGGGATTAAAATAGGTGGACGAAGACAGACAGTAGGCATAGGCACAATTTGAGTTTTAAATTTGGGGGGGCTATGATGATATCTATAATTTTTAAATTTTTTTTGTTTGAACAATTCTTTCTGATACTAAACTATATATTAAATAAAAACCATTTGGGGGGCTTAGCCGCGAGCCGCCCCCCAAATTGCGCTTATGACAGTAGGAAAGAAATATTATAAAATAATAGTGTTGATAAAATTGTTGGTTTTTAGCACAGCAGCGTTGTATACAAAAAAAATGTCGCGTAAGATTTTCAATTTTCTTCTCGAATTGGCGCGCGTGTAGCCGCTATTTATTTCACATACGGCCAGTTATCAGTGTCATCGTGTCCTTCGGTCCGGCGGTTTGTTGCGCGCGCGCCACTGCCACTGTCGCGTCGACAACCGGTTCGCGCACGTTCCACCGACGCGACACTGCCGGCAGTCGTGCCGTGGACGGGGTTCGTGCACACCGCTCGTTTGTCGTGCCGCCCGGTATTCGGCCTTATTATTTTTTCATAAATTCTTTCGCGTTGACGTCATCCTCCCCTCCTTTTCTCTGAACGATCGGTTTCTCGTTGAATTTCGTAATCTGTTTTTTATTCGCCTCGTGATGATGATTCATCGTTTGGCCGCCGTCCACGTATGTTGTCTGCATCACGTACACTCTCCTTCTCGTAGTTGAAAAAGACCATTTACGCTCGGGTCCAGCGCCGAACGCGCTGCAGATTTCGAGTATTTCACAACAACGGGACCGTTTCGTTTTGCTGTTGCCCCAAAAATATTCTCCGGCGATCTTAATACGAAATCCACGGGCAGGTGCCTGTAAATACCGAAAATCACCGAACAGTCAAAACTCGTGTGCAGCAGAAGATATGTCTTTGGAACCGGAGGAGCATTTCAAAACGCCCGAATGGGTTTCAAGGTTGGAGAACAAACACAAAAGGGTACGACGTTTATACTTATCAGCCGTTGAAACGTATTCACAGATCCGCATTTGTCTAGTGGAATTTATGTGGCGCGTAAAAATACCTTGTGCGATTCCATTTGGTTAAATTTCTCTCGCTTCATATACCGATTGATTATTATTGTTATTACAATGCAAAAACAATCCTGTACGTTTTCATTGGATGTTGTACCGGAAATATAAGTGTACTTAATAACGTGTAGACTATCGGTAGCGTTAATTGGATTTTTTTTTTTTTTTTACATCAATTATTTTCAATAGGTATTTGTTACTGTTTTAATCGGTTTTAACAACATATAACTTATATTTTCCTAGGCGACGTTGCGGAAATCTTTTTAATTTGTTTAATTTGTTAGAACACAAGAGAATACCTACCGTTGTGTTTATGATATATTCGTTATCATATTTTTCAGCACCATAAATTAGCACACGAAATCGGATCCGGTTCGAGCTGTTTGAAATGTGGAGACGAATGTCCTGGTTTGGATTTACATTTTTGGCGAAAGGTGTGTAAGAACTGTAAATGCACAAGAGAAGAACATAATATCGTTGACGATGATCAGTACAAACAGTTTGATATCCTGTTCAAAGATTCAAAATCAAATTATCAACCAGTCAAAGCGGGTACAGTATTTAGGCTCCAGTATTTTGTGGGCTTTCAGTTTAAATGCACAGGGTATGATGTTTTTTTTTTCCAAAAACGGAGTTTTTTTTTTTACTAAGTGGATAGCGTAATTATTCAAAATAGTTATCATCTTTAAAACTGCATAAATTCTAGAAGTTTTAGTTGTTTAAAAATAAAAAGCTTTGCGGAGAAACCAGATTGTATGTTCATAAGAAAGCATACATCGAATTGAATCTTAATTTTGCTTTCCTATAAACTGAATGTCACTTATTCGATCCTTTTGATTGAATGCCCACAATTTGTTATTAAATACATATATATATATTGTATTTGTGTACATTCATGTGTGCGTGCTCATTAATATTTGGTATATTTTTATTATAGTATTGAATATGATTATTAAACCCGATGGTCGGTTTGTCGAAAAACAAGAAACTGGTCAAAATAGAAATGCAGAAGCAGGTCAAAATCAAAATGCATTTAAATTTGATTGGGTTCCGCCAAATGTTCATAATGATCTCGCTTCTGAATATATGCAGTTGTTGCCATCGGACAAATTACCAATTAGTGGCAGTGAAGGCGCCTTGTACAGACGTCAGCAACTTGAAAAACAAGTTCCTTTACACGATTTCAATGCAAATGTTTGTCATAATCTTACTGCCGAAGAAGCTGATGCCATGTCTTCTTATTTAAAAAATCTAAAAGAAAACGCTGTTGGTCAGGGTTTGGTAAAAAAACTGTCTGATAACACTACTAATCCACTTCCGTTGTTCAAAAATATGAATCTTGTACCTAAACCTTTCAAAAAATTGTATAATCAACCATTTGAACGTGAAAAAGAAGAATTTCCACCGCCTCCTCCAGAACTTCTGTATCTGGTTAATACTGAATTGAAGACTCCGAGCACGTTTATTGGCAATAAAAACTATTCTGTAGACGACAAATCTAAAATCAATATGTTAGATAATGCTAATAACAATCCAGCTGTAAGTGAGGAACAGGTGGTTGATCAATGGCCAATATCGAAAATTGACAAGTCAGAAACTCCTGAACAACAGACAAATGTTTCTTCGAATGCCCAAAATGACAATTACAAGCCAATACCGTACAGTAATAAGCCCGTTGGTGAATCATTAAAAGATTCGCTTTGGGATGGTCAAGAAGAATTTATGGTGGCCAACACCGATACTTATGTAATATGTGATGGCAAAGATTTGTTTTGTAAACAGTGTGGTGGGAATGTATTGCCAGGTCAAGTCGCTGTTATGGCTGAACGCACTGGTAAAGAAGTTCTTTGGCATCCATCGTGTTTTGTTTGTACTACTTGTGAGGTAATATTTAAATTTTTTTTTTTTGTATCATAATATCAAAGATCTAAATTATATGCATTTGTTTTTTTTCTGTCTACAGGAATTATTAGTTGATCTTGTTTATTTTTTTTATAATGGGAATGTTTATTGTGGTAGACATTACGCAGAAATTTTGAAAATACCAAGGTGCTATGCTTGTGATGAGGTAAGTAAATAATAAATTGGTATATTTATTTTGAACTTAAATTTAAAAATTTTTTTTTTCCAGTTAATATTTTTGAAGGAGTATACGATTGCTGAAGAGCAGACTTACCATGTTCGACATTTTTGTTGTTTCGAGTGTGACAAACCATTGGCTGGATTAGAATATGTGGCAATTGAAAACCAACCGGTTTGTTTGAATTGTTATCAAAATAAATATGGAAAAGTATGTATTTTAAAAGTAATGTGTATATATGCAATTTCTGAATATATATATATATATATAATTTTTTTTTTTCAGAAATGTGAAACATGTCGCAATATAATAGTGGCTGGAGAAAACAGAGTTGGATGGAAAGAGTTAAGCTGGCACGAATCCGCGGCATGTTTTAAATGTTATCAGTGTTACGTATCTCTTTTAGGTAAAAAATTTACTGTCAAAGACGAAAGGCGACCTTTATGTAGCAAAGAGTGTGTTATAGCTTTTAATAATTCCACCGAAATTTAATACTTTGTTTCATTAATTTTGATGTACATGGTGATTCATCAAGCATGCCTGATATTTAGTGGTAGAATAGTGAAAACTTGTCGCAATTCTACCACTAAATATAACTATTGTTACTTAACGAATTACCTCGTGTTACATTTTTATAATCAAATTTATCAAATAAGTGTACTGAATTAAGAAGGCAATACAAATTGGAATATAAATCGAATTAATGTCTGTGATATTATATTGTGTTACCATTTTTTATATTATTTTACTTATATACCAAACAGTACATTTTTTTAAAATTAAATATAAAATTTTTAAGATTATTGTGAGTTACAAATGATAAGTTCTTTAATTTAAAATTTGTACATTCTTATCATCTTAATTTTTTTTATATGTATGTTTATAAGAAAAATAATATTTGAAATTTGAAAATACCAACATCTCTATAACATTGTTGATAATTCTTTTTTTCTCTTAATGTATTGTCTTCGTTTTAATTTTTTTCATATAGTACATACATTTAAAAAATTTATTTTAGAGAAATATATTTTGCATTCCAATAATTGTTCCTATACTATTAAAATTATATAAAATTATTAACTTAACTATTATCGTGCGAGGATAATAGTTATCATTTTATTTGGTGCTTTTATTTGCCATAATATTCCAATACTATTGTGATAATTATAATACATAAGCTATTTATTTTGTAATTTTATAATATTATATTTAAGTATTTAAACATTTTGAAATTATATTTTTTGTGTTACTACTAAGTTATTTTTATAGAAGTAAAGGAAACAAGTTATTTATAAAGAAAATAAATCTAATTTTATGAATATTAAACAAATAGTTTTATTAATAACTGTATACAATAATTATTACAGGGAGAAAAAAAATTCAGGATCGAACATTTATATTAATTTGTTTCATTTTTCTTTCAAAGTACCTTTGGCGCGCTGCTTCATAAATATCGCCAACCGTTCTCTTTTCCCAAATATTTACTTTTGGTTTACTTTTCTCTATTTTTTTATCTTTAAGTTTTTCTTTAGCCATTTCCTTTGATTCCGATTCATTGTCATTTGACTGTTCATCTTCCCGAGTTTCTTTGGACTTTTCTGTAACCACCAATAATTTCTTTTCTGACCTGTCTGTAATTTCTTTTTCATCAGATTTTGTTTCATTACGATCTTCTGTTTTTCTACGCTTTGCGGAGTCTACTGATGAATCGGAATCTGAGTCTGATATGTCTGTGTCTTTATCGTTTTCAGCATCATCATTAGAACTTTTTGAAGAAGCACGTTTTCTGTACTGACGACTCGCATCAGATTTTTTTATAGTTTTTTTCATTTCTTCAACGTTATCATCATTTTCTTCCTTGCACAATTCTTTCTTATACAAATTCCTGTAAAAGCTACCCATGTCTCTTTGTTTATCATTAATGTCTTCAATCATGGAGAGCTTCATATCTTCTTCGTCCATTTTTTTCATTTCTTCGAGTTTCTTTTTGTAAGACGAAGTTACAAATGCTTCTTTGTCACGGAATTCATCTCCTTCAGCCTCTCTCTCTTTTTGGATTAACCTTTCATTCCTACGTTCATATTCAATTTTACGTTTCTCAGCTTGAATCAATAAATTCTGTATGTATCGTGGCTAAAATGTTTAATAAATAAATTGTTAATATTAAACAATTTCAACTCGTGCATTTAATACAGTAATAATAATTACACATACTTTTTTGTCAACTTTTTTTTTTCTCTCGTCAAGATTTTCCTTTTTTTTCTCCATGTCATCATACACTTCATCATATTGGAACACGGTAGAATCTTCTTCGAGGGCTTTATCAATAACCAGTTTGGCACTTCTTTGTTGAGCTTTGGTACGATTATTGGTCTAAATATAAATTAGTTGATTAAATAAGGAAGATAATTACATTGCATAAATATTGTTAGTACTAGAAAATTGAAACAAAAAATACATTAAGAAAACAGTATGAAAGTTGTATGCAGTGATGTGGTCTTTAAATCGGAGACTTGTTTTGTTTCAAAACTAGATTACGTGATGTTACGAAATTATTTAATATTCGTTCATATATTTAAATTTAGGAAGTTAAAAATATATCAAAAATGCTCCAAAAACTAAGTAAAAACATATTAGGAACACATTTGAAACTTGAAAAGCGTTGTGTTATGAACTGCATAAAAAAAAAAATTAATGTTTACTTGAATGGGTTTATTTTTCACTTCATTTTCTGAATCGCTATCATCGCCAAATACATTGGTTATCTTCATTACACCATCTAATCGTTTTTTAGGGACAGACAATCCGTATCTAACAAACAAACAATAATTATTATTTTAGTCAATACGAATGTAAAATGATAATGACTAAATGGCTATGCTTTTTTCAAACAAACTACCTATGGATGTCTTATTTACATTAAGAACGGCGTATTTCTTACTTTTTGGTACTGGATTCCATGATTTTGAAGTTTCGATATTCGATGAATATAAAAATTTGATTAATACAATGTAATTTCGCCCAATTATGTTAAATCTACGTTTAAGCCTTTCAACACTTCTTTTACCTTTTTTGTTTTACAAAAATTACGCATGGTGCATAGTGCATACTAGAAACTTAATAGCAAAAATATTAATTGATAATTGATATTAATTTTCATGATAACTGATAACGAGTTGTTTTTGTTATTATTTGTTATCACATAACACATTATCACGTGGTCGCGGGTATTTTTTTATTTAGTAATTTCTTAAATTTTTGGCGCTAAATGGAGTCGTAAATTGTTGACATTTTTTCATTACTTGTGAAATTATTGTGTTTTGTATTTTGTAAAGGCATTAAAAACTCAATGTGATCGTTGAATTTCTGTGCGATTTACGAGTATGCATTTTCCAAAGTCTGAAGTGTATTGTTGAAGATTAAATGAAATGTTACACAATGTTATATCGATAAGTTAACACTTCTGTGACAATAAGACGTGTGTTAATTACAAGTGAGTTGTCATTTGTATTTTGTATACATTTTAAATTGTAATAGTTATAGGAAATCGTATTCTTTCGAAAATATTTGAATTTATTATATTATTCTGATTTTAGATTTATGTTATACTTTTGCTGTCATCATGCTGCGTAGGTCATCACGTGTGTGTAAGTCAAAAGTAACTGTAGAACCAAATTCCAATGAACCGCCGAATAAACGTAAACGTAATCCTTCAAAAGCTTCTGATAACGATTCGTCGTCTTTACCCGACGACAACAGTTCTGGAGATGAATTTATATCGACCGATTTGAACTCGACAGAAATCAAGCAGGCTTGTTCTTTGAACTTATCAGAATCGGACAGTGACAACGATGTTCAAGACTGTAATGAGACAAAAGCTAAACCGTTGCAACAGACTGATAGTGATAGTGAGGACGACAATGTTACGTGTAAAACAAATTTTGATTTCACTACACTCCTGAACCCTCAAAATACTACAAAAATTCCCCAAAGTGATTTGAATTCTAAAAATGTTGAACCAGTCGAGAAAAACGCTTCGTGTATTGATAACATGGACGTTGCCAAAATTTTATCTGTTGGAGAAGGAGTTAATTTAGGAACCATTTTAAATAAGGAAGAAGAAAATATGAAACGCGATGATAACTATACTATTCCAGAGACGGTTGAAATCACCATCAGACTACCGAGTGATGTGAAATGTAAGAAAGGACAGGATATGCAAGATGTACTCAGAAGACGCATGAATACGATATGTAAAGATACGCAAGTCTTAATTCATAAGGTTAATCTACTCTTATGGATCACTTACGGTAATCGTTTGAATTGTATTCTTAATTCACCGGAAGTTATGGGATCGGCATTGTCCTTAATACCTTCCGAGAAGGCATATCCACCAAAACAGTGCGACTTAAACTATTTAGAAAACTATATAAAATGGTTTTCTAAACATATTAAAATCGTATCGAAAACTGATTCGTTGTGTAAAATAACAATATCGTCTTTGGTGGACAATTTTTCAAAACGTGAAGCTAAAACACGATACGAATTGATTGCGATGTTTATTTCCATGTTGAGATCATTAGGACTGAATGTACGGTTAGTGATTAATTTAAATGCTATCTCAATCAAACCAAATTCCGAACAACTATTAGGTCCATTAAATAATGAAGATCATATGAAACCGTCTAGTAGTAAATCTAAAGAAGAAACAAAACAAAAAACTCCTGCAAAGTCTGAATATTTCCAAAAAAAGTCAAGTAACAAAAAAAAACTTGACACGAAAAATTCAAAACTAAAAGATAAAAAGAAATCTAAAGTAACTGAAAAAATTGAAGAAAATATTTCTTCGTCCGACGAAGAAGATGATATTTTTGTGAAAAATAGTAAAAACTCTAAATCTGAATATTTCAGTAAGAAATTAAATAAATCGCAAATTAATTCAAAGAAATCTAATTCGAAACCATCTAAATCTGTCAGTGATAATACAAAAAGTAAAAAATCCAAAATAAGTGAAAAAATTGATCGTCGTGTTCTTTCAACCGATGAAGATGATCATACCTCAGTGGAAAAAACTAAAAATAAAGTGAAAAATGATTTTTGGGCTGAAGTATTTCTAGAAATGGAAGAAAAATGGTTTTGTGTTGACGTTATCGGCCAGCGTTTACATTGCGTCAAGGAAATATATGTTAGTTTTATAAGTATTTATTTATTATAATATTGGTATTGTATATGTCGCATTCATTTTCTGTTATCTGATACAGGATTTGATTGTTCTCCATGAAACGATCAAATCCTTTACCAAATTTTTTAAACACAAAATGTTATTTATTACATGTAATCGATAGGCCTTTTTTACATATCATGTAATAACGTGAAATATTAACGATTGTTTTTCATGAACACCAGATGTCCATTTCACGAAAAGACCGATTACTCTGTGTGAAGCGACATATATAATGTGGAGAATTTAATTTGTTTTTCAGCAGTAAAGTGTCCAGTTAATAGAATTTATATACTCGATTACAATAATATATACTTTTATTTATTTATTTATTTTTAATCTTTATTATTATCTTGTTTAGAATGGTACATCTCATCCAATGCGTTATGTTTTGGCTTGGTATAATAACAATAGTATTAAAGACATTACAAAACGTTATGATCCGTATTTTCATACCCTTACACAAAAATTGCGTGTGAATTCTGATTGGTGGAAAAATACGTTACGACCTTACACTCCTCCACGTTCTCCTAGAGAACGCGAGGAGGACGAAGAACTAGATAAACAATGGGAAGAAACACCATTACCCAAAACTGTTTCTGAGTAAGATAAATATTCGTTATTTAAAGTAACATCACTACAATAATTATCATAACTATATGACTGTACCTATTATAACTTTTTCACGACAGATATAAAAATCATCCGTTGTATGCTTTATCAAGACACTTGCTGAAATTTCAAGCAATATATCCGCCAGATCCGCCAGTTGTTGGCTACGTTAGAAACGAACCAGTTTATCTAAAACAATATGTACATGAGTTAAATGGCCGGGACAATTGGCTAAAAGAAGCTCGTGTTGTTAAAGTGGGCGAGAAATCGTACAAGCAAGTTAAATCACGCCCTAGATTTGATCGTGTTAGTTATTAATCTAAGATATTTTAAACGATTTGAGTGTTACAACATTTATTTGTGTTACAGAATGGTGTACGAACAGATCCTCCGCCACTAGAACTGTTTGGTTATTGGCAAACCGAACCCTATGATCCTCCGACCGCGACTAATGGCCAAGTTCCTAGAAATTGTTATGGAAACGTGGACTTATTTAAACCTTGTATGCTACCTAAAGGAACTGTTCACCTAAAACGTAAGCGCATTATTATTTTATTTTTAAACATTTTAAACTGTTAATCGTTTGACATAATTTAATTTATCAGTTTTTGCATTTGATTTCAGTTCCTGGTCTGTTGCGTGTAGCGAAAAAATTGAATATAGACTGTGCTGCTGCAGTTGTTGGCTTCGACTTTCATGCTGGCGGTTCACATCCAGTGAGTGACGGTTTTGTAGTGTGTCGAGAATATAAGGACGTTTTAACGGACGCATGGAACGAAGAATTCGAAGAAAGTCGTAAACGACAGCAACAAAGATATGAAAATAGAGTCTATAGTAATTGGAGACGATTAGTAAGAGCTCTTTTAATTCGAGAACGGTTGAAAGTGAAATACGATTTTTTCGGAGGAGATAACAGAGGTGGTCAGTCTACTTCGAAAGCAACCCCCAAGGAAAAATAATAAAACTTATTTAGTGCTTAGTGCATTACACTAAATTTAATCTAAAGTCTTGTTTTGTACTTTTCAGTATTTATTTATTTATGTATGTTTAATTCTTTCATTAGGTATTATTAATTTTTTTACTATATATTTTTTGTACAAAGTGAGGGGGGAGAGTTTGTATTTATTGTAGTTCCATAATACATTGTTTTCATAATTTGTTAATGTAATGAATATATATTATTATTTATAATAATAAAGTGTTAAACAAGAGTTCAAGAAAAATACTAATTATAAATCAGTTTCAATATGGCATTTTGTATTTGTATTTTTTTTTAGTCTACTTTTTTGTTCGGTCTTTGGCACGCCGGACGTGAAACAAATCCTGGTCGCCTCGCTTGCTTCTGTCTACTGTACACAATTGACTACGGTATAATAATATTGTGGATACCCTTTGCAGCGGGTTACCGGTTGTTACCGCAACCACGACCGATGGAAATACGCGTTTATGATTTGGACCGCTGTCGTGTTAGGTATCCGCCGAATTCTGCGGAGTACAGCGTGGCGGTATCCAATAACCGCACGGAGAGAATGTATTATGAAATTTATGGTTTTTGTAGAATATTACGTTCGAAAGACGGCGGTCTTTCTTTTTCACTTTCAACGGTAATAAAGTGCGCGCAAATACTCGTAAAACAACACTGAAATAAATAATTGTCCACACGATTTATATAAATAAAAATAATAGGGGTGGTCCAGGGGTACTGGACCTCCCCCCCAGAACCAAAAAAAAAAAAAAAATTACTAAAGAGTAAAGATACTGAAATATATGCCTATTATATATATTAAATAAAATGTACTTATTTGTTAAAATTATCCAAAGGTATTTTTTATTAAATAGCTTATACCAATATATCTTGTTGGAATTTTCAAAAAAAAAAAAATTTGGACCCCCCCCCCAGAAAAATGTTGAAAATACGCCACTGTACACACCTATGTAAGTTCTAGCAGTGGCGTACTTTGGGGGGGGGGGAGGGAAGGCAACAGGGGCATTTGCCTCTTTCCGAGGAGAAGCTTTTTACTCTTTCGCTCAACGCATATATTTTATTTTTGACTATACAATATGTTTTCAACAATGTAATACTGCTACAATCGATTAAAAACTTGGCCGATGTGGAATATACCTATGGGGCGAAGCATAAGCGTGCACAGACATTACTGGCAGAGTAGTCATAAATGATACATTACACATTGACATTTAACATGTAACAAAAAATTTTAGATAGGGTAACTTTATTTAACTGCATTTACCATAGTAAAAAATTATTTTATAAGTAGGTAATAATATAATGTAATATACCTAAATTAGTTAATAAGTAAAAATTTAACAACACTATTTTATATATAATAAACATATTAGATATGTTTTAATTATAACTCCATACGCCTTTTGGTTGGTGTGTTGATTTTGAAATATTCAATTACTTCATCCACATCTGTATTATAAGCCATATTTTGTTCGATGAACATAGAAGTCCATCTAACCGATCGATTTCTTACATTTTACCGTTTACGGACATGTTGAAATGGTCAAACATAATACTATGTTGAGGGTGGGGGAGTTGTTCGCAGAGTAGTCAAGTGCCTACCCTGACTATACCCCGTGCGCACGCTTATGGGGCGAAGAACTACGCTCAGTTGGGTTGACGTTGCTTAATTAATATTCATATAGACATGCGGAGTCGATGAAGTCATTGATATATGTTTGCTGGCAGTAAAAAAAGAAGTACGGATTTCGAATTATATAATTAATTATTTTAGTACGTTATAAATATTGAAAATTGTAAGTAAAAAAAAAAAAAAATAAATAAATGACGACGTACTATAATGAACAGTACCTAATAAATAAAACGTATTGAATAGGTACATAGGTATTTAATAACATATTGGTATATATAGAATAATACGTTAACGTTTTTGTCATATAATATTAATATAGTTACCCACTATTGCCTATTGGACTTTTACATTTTTATGATTTTAAAGTGAGGTATTTAATATTTCCCCCTCCATAAAAAAATGTTTCACACGTACGACACTGAATACAATAATATGTCATAAGTGATGAAAAAAAAAGTACGTATAATGCAGAGGGGGAAGTATAATCGGATAGGTATGCGTTTCGCGTAAACAATATTACTGGATATACGATATTTTAGGATTTTGGTGTTACGGTTAAATCTAAAATTAGACCGACTAAATGTAAAAATTATTTTTTTTTTTAGTTGCTGGCAATGCTGTAGTCGCGCATTGCCTTCCAGGGAGATTTTACGTCTACGCGATTTTTATTGCGTTAAATTTTAAACCGTTATCGATACGTAATACGGCTAAGGCAGCTGAAACCACCATTATACGAAAACCTGAAATTATATTTCGTGTGTTGAATTAAAAAAAGAAAAAAAAAAAAACGTATTTTTCGACGAGCGCACTTTCTATTATTAGGTACTTCCGCAGTAATAATTATTTTTCTTCTAAAATTTTCAAACGGGTTAATACTCGGGTAGTGTATAAATGTTCGTATTTTTTCGCTAGTCATTTTGCCGCCCTGGGCTAAATTATAAATTCCGCTCTATCAAAATGGTACTTACGTTGTAAATTTGTGTATCGCATAAATATCAATAATTTTGATAATTACAATATTTTTAAATGACGTAGAAAAACTAAAATGTACATACGTCAAACTTTCCGGTAGGCTGGTCGAAATGAATAAAAATAAATTATTATAATTTGAATCTTTTTTTTTCTTTTTTAAATTAATAATAAAAAATAATTACACACACAAAAAAAAAAGTATAATAGTGGCCTAATATTGATGTAATAAAGGAGAAAAAGTACATAAACGCGGAAAAGGTATACTGCACATGTATGATGCCTCTACTTATATACCTACACATATTCCCGTAAAGAAAGTAGTTTCAGTATTTATGTGTGCCGGATTGTATTATATTTTATAACCATATAATCGACCATTTCTGTTCGTGTAAATTGGACATTTCATTGAAATTTGAAATGTTTCGAAATTCCCGGGTAGGTACCTATTTGTATAGGTTTGAAATGCCACTCATGGATTTTTGGACAAAAATTGCCGCGCTGCACTGCGGTCGTCGCCCTGTAACTCGCCTCCGTCTATTTACCTTCAGTATAATATGTCTGATGTAAGTCCTGCGCTTATTATAAGTGTATCTTAGTGGAAAAGAAATAGGATTTACCGTTATATTGGAAGTAAAAATGAACACAAAATTAATATAGTGTTGTATTTGATTGGGTCTGCGTTATTACCACCTGCAGTGGTATAGTTAAAATCAATTTTTTTGCGAGTACACTACATATAAGCTGATGAGTACCTAATACCTATAAAATGTGCTATATGTATTATTTTTTGTGATAAAAAATGAGTGAGTTTATTACGATAACAATTAAAATTAAAATTGAATTTTTTTTTTAAAAATTTCATTCGAAAATCATATAAAAGTTAATTATTTAAATAAGTTGACTAAAAATTGTTTTATCTATTTTATAATCGTCTATATCTTTACGCTTATTAATGAAATCAAAACCAATATTTGTATATTTTATCTTTGTTCTCGAATTGCTTGGAGAGTATATAGGTACGTACAGTATACCCGGGATTTTTTAATAGAAGCTTGAGAGTATTAGGCTTATATTATGTAGTACAAACACTAATGCGCCGTTAACACGATATTATAATCGGTTTTCGATGAATAAAACATGTTTAAAAAAATAAAAATAAAAATCAATTTTTTCTATCGTCTTATCCATCGTAAACGTTTTAAAATGCGACTCGTTGTCCAGGTTTTTCGATATAAATTTGTGTAAAATATTTATATAAAAATTTAAACGTATATTATACGGTTTCGTTTCAACGGACGAGTTCAACTGCGCGCGAGTTCATTATTATATGTGTGCTGTGTTCTATTTTTAGTTTTTAAAATATTAATAGATATATTATATAATTTAATACGAATACACACACATATATATATATATATATATATATGTATATACGTACGGCAGTGTTGCGTATTTATTTGGTGTTTTTTGTTTTTTACGAATCGAAAAAAGCACTATTCAAGACATTATTTGTGTATCGTCCGTCACATTTTGAGATTATCCTGCAAGCGGACTGGTGTCTGCAGAATTTCAAAATCAGCGGAGAATGTAGTTATATATGCCGGTTAACAGTTCGTCGTATATATTATAACGTTGTTTGTTAGGCGATGTAGATTTTTTTTGCATTGACGAAATTGTTCGGACAGTTTATTTATTGTGATCTAATATTTTGCTTGTTCAAACGTGTTCAATCGATTAATTGACGGGACGGAAAAATTAAAACGACACTAACATTATTTATAACGTTTAATATACCTAGTATACTCGTAATACTTTTCCTGCACACGACCGCAGTATCGTTATTGTATAGATAAAATTAAATCGTTAGAAAAAGAAAGAGAAAACGAACCGCGCATAGTCGTGTGGGTTTATTATATATTATTAATATTATTCCATTTTGATAATCTAGTCGGAATGCGTTTTGTGATTCTTTTGGTGAAATAAATAAATAAATAATAAAGCGCTTAGATTAAAAATATAAATATCGTCGTGTGCAAGCGCTCGTGCCAAGCGCTTGTCCATTTGTGTGTATATAGGTACACACGTAAATATATCATTTTTACGCGGACATTTTTTATTATTATTATTATTATTATTATTTTTTCGTTATTAATTCTTTAAGACTACATATTATATAATATATATATATATATAAAACGATAAAAAACGATCGCGCAACAAACTGATAATAATATACGAATTCATTCAATACGCATACAATATTATAGAGAGTTGATCCCGAACTAAACGTCAATATATTAGTGCGTTTATACGGAACGAACACGAATAAATATTATATTTATACAAAGTTCGTGCGTCCGCGTGTTTTATTTTTATGCGAGTTGCTCTATATAAACGTTTTTGTTTTTAGTCGATTCTAAATTTGATTTGTCAACACCACATTTGCCAGTTTATATATTGAACAAAATCTTTAAATACATATACGGATAAATTTTTTGTATATATTTGATATAATAATACTGTATAATTATTGCAGATTACCACGGATTTATATGTTCTAAGGTACCTATACGATTTCAAAAACTGCAATAATATCGAGTCGAATCAAAATATTCAAATTATATTGGTCGCGAAGGAATTCTCTCATAAATATATAAGCAGTTTTTTTTATATCAGGTTATTTTAAGATTTTTAAATTAAAATGAATAATTATTTTATTGTTATTCGTGTATACCTGTATAATTAGATGTATATATATATATATATATGGCTATGAATGTGTAACGAATGCATTTTTTTTTATGTAAATGTTAGGTACTTGACGTAGCTGCTTATTTAGCTTAATACAAATTTCGGATCATGTATATCGAAGTATTCAGTTTTTAAGCTTTTATTGTGAATTTTATCGCATTTTTTAGATCATTTTTCTTTTTTTTTTTTTTTGCTTTCTCGTCGCATTCTATGACATTTTTATTCATTTGTGTCTATTAAAATATTTTACACGATAGCCGTACGTAGCTGATAAAATGTATAAGTTAAGGGAACTAACAACAGTATTTAAACTTTTTACACGCTATTAAAAAATAAATGGAAATCGTTTTCACAAATTTTTGTCACGGTAAGTATTCCTATTTTAAATTTAATATAAAAATTAAATGCCGATAAAACTACTATATTTATTAAACTTTTAGACATATTTTTTGCGGATTTGAAACGTGTTTTTATAGCGTATTTTTTACTACATTCATTTTTCGGAAATCGAAGTGCATTTCTTTGGGTTTTTAAATGAAATTTTAAGGTATTTTTGGGGAATTGAATTTATCAAAACGTATGCTTGTGTTATACAAGTGAAAAAAAAAAATGTTTTTTTTTCGAGAAAATCTATATATATAAATATAACATATAAGATTGTATACACACATATATACACATATATTTCATACGTATATTATAATATTAAAATAGTGACTCAGTGTATTATTGCCAGAGGTAGGAGCATGTGCCCCTCTCAAAATCGGAGTTTTTTTTTATAAATAATTCACGCGCGCGCAGATATAAATACAATATTATGATTCATAATATGTTTTATATTCTATATACAGCGATACGTTTTCAATTTCCTTTCTCCCAGTACGAAATTCCGATTTTGGTACATTGACTACTATTGTACTTTAGGTATCTAGGTACCTGGTTACCTACATTATATATTTATATGTGTTTAGATTTGTGAAATTCAATGAGTATTTTTTAGACAATTTATGTATTTTTAGATTCTGAGTGAAGCGAAGAATGCGTATACCTACCTATAACTGGTTTTACAATGATGTGTTTTTTTTTTTGTGTTCGCAAACACTTTTTCGTATATCACGAGTGCTCTGATTTTTACGTGTTACATATTATTTCCCAGTGGAAAAAGTTACGGCTATGATAGTCGGTACTTTATATTTGACACGTTTTTCGGTTTTCCTAGTAATTTTCTTGAGCGAAACGAAGGACAGCGGAAAAAATTTCGCAAAATCGAATTTCCTTATTTGTTGTAATTTCAATAATATCAAGTTACTCGACATTTTTATCAGTTATTTATTTTAATACGGGCATACGGCATAAACAATTTGATACAATTTTGGCTAGAATTTTGAAAAACGTCAACGATTTCCGGTATTTTACGTTAAAATAAAAAATTTATAAAATTTTAATTTTTGGGATGCATGAAAATTGATTGCAATGTTTATTATACGATAATATAAAAATGCATTACTTATATCGATACGCTCCTTACACTCAAAAATATTATGCGTTTAGTCGGTAAATCGTTTATAAATGACGATATTCCGCTTATAATAATATTATTGAAGGGGATTCGAAGCGGGAATTTTCTCTTTTTGTCTTGCACACACGAAACATGGTAGTTACAAAATTAAAAAAATAAATGTAAAATATCAATTTAATCTCGTTCATCGGATTTACTCGATACAAATTACAATTTACAATGCATTCGATAAACGTATACGTCGGAGTATCTGTAAAAGCGTATTATGTAGTACGACACGCGAGCATATTTTTTACGCAATAAATCATCTAATCATAACAAAAAACTCTCCAGTAGTGATACAATTATTTTTAAAAATGTAAGCATTTTCTTTGAAATCTATACAATTTTACGTCTAAATGACCTGAAATTTACAAAAATTATAAAAAATTACGTATAATTTGTAAAAATGAAGTAAAAAATAAATAAAAAGATGACGTTAAAAATGCAAAATTTAATTTATATATTCTGAATCAGGGAGGTATGAGACGAGTTTTTAACTAAGAGAGCGGCGTTGTATTGGATATGTATTGAAGGAAAAACGTGCATAAGTCATTAACGTCCTATCAGTAATTATTATTATTATATAAACATGATGAAATACGTGACGCGCGCGGTGACATATAATTATTATTTAGCGCATCTATTTTTTTATACGTCAAATCATACAAACCATCGTCAGCATATTACACATCCAAAATAGACCTTTATGATTACAGTGAACAACACTGTCTTATCGAATACGTTCTGAACGCTCATCGTTTTGGCCAGGTTGGGCACATGGCCTATTTTAGTCGTTTACACGCGCGCGAGGAGGCCATTTCATTTTGGCATATAATATTATGAACTATCTATATAACTGCGTTTTCCCCTTTTTCTTCTTCGGCCCCCTCCCCCTTTCCCTCCCCCAATAAATATAGCGAAATATCTGTCCTTGGTTCCACCCACGCGTATCCAAGGTACGATCGGACGGAAATAGCGCTGAAAATTTCTTCCCATACCTTAAATATAATACGCGCGTGTATGCCAAGAATTCGAAAAATCAAAAAAAATCGGTACAGGTGATTTTTCACGAGCATGTCAACGCCCTATTTGTTCCTTATATTTAAAAAAAATTTTTTTTTTTAATGTCGTATTGCTGTATGCAATGGCCAATAATTATTATATATAGAGGTACATACGTATTAGACGGATTTATTTTAATAATAGTATGTCTAGAATTTTCGCAATAATGTTTGAATTCTCTGCTGCAGGTGTATTCGACTGCAGAGCCGTGGGCGATATAACAATTTTTTACAAACATAATATGTGACCGAGGAAACAAAAAAATTTTTTTACTCACTGTATGCGTCAATATATATATATATATATATATATATATATAGAAAAAATATTATCAAAACGATATTGTATCAATTAGTATACAATAGAGAACGCCTGATATCGATTATGCATAGTGCGTACGCAATACGATATTCAAAAAGAAATTGATACATAGTTCTGTACAACAGCTATAATATTTCAATAATTCGAGTATTAAAATGGAATAAGTTTAATAATGACGGCCTAGGCTTGAAAAATCGTAGGAATCAAATGAGAAAAAAAAATGCCCGTATATACACTTGAATATATGTTGTAAAATTATATAAATATCCTTAAAAGTGAAAGATGTAATAAAGTTTAGAAAACGATATAATAAACAACATAGAAGTATATTATAGAATACGTCAACAAATATAAATTAGAAGTTAAAATAATAAATATAAACTTAATATTGTTTAAGAAAAACATTTTTTTTAAACTAAAATTCTTTTCTTACACTTAAATATAATATGTAATCGTACGAAAATTCATTCTCAAAGTACATTCAACTTAGTACATTCTTACTTACAAAACAATATTCCT
The DNA here is from genome assembly GCA_032441835.1 of Slavum lentiscoides. NCBI lineage: Eukaryota > Metazoa > Arthropoda > Insecta > Hemiptera > Aphididae > Slavum > Slavum lentiscoides. The sequence goes on along the minus strand of CM063722.1, from coordinate 4,233,546 downwards.
ATCAAAGGTATGTTTTAGTGCTTATTATTATTATCATAGTTCTTACTACTCCTACTCTATTACTTACTAATTCTTATTATTATAATTATTATATCATCAAAATTATAATTTGTTGCTTCATAATTCCGTGGAACATTTTATATCGTTTTATAGATGATTGTATTGTCAATAGGATTTTTTTAAAACAACTGAAAATAAAGTCTAAGAATATTAAACAGATTTGTTATTTTATATCTGTCAATATGTGTATTTATTATTAAATCTCTTAAAAAATTAAACTATAGTTTTATTTTTATTTTTAGATATTATACTCTATATAACTATGCTTTTGGATGAATAACGCGTGTAGTATCGATAGTATAATAATAATTTTTATGCCGTACTAAAATTAGACCAAAACAAAAGAAACGCGTGTGTGTACATTAATTAGAAGCTTAAAATTTAGATCTCGAAAGTTTTAAAATAATACGTTTGAATGGTGTTATGCCAAGTGCCGTGTTTTTCGTCTCTACATTATTTACGTTTTTTAAATGGAATGGACAAGGATTATGATGATGTTCGTATATTGCACAAGTGTACGATATTTGAAATATATCCGTAATCGTACAATTTTTTTTTATTGGCAAATAATGTATAGTAAGTGGATACATACATATTTAATATATATATATATATATATATATATATATACGGATCTCATTTTAATAATCTTTGAATTTATTATATGTATTTATATTATTTTTTATCCTGCGGATTATTTACTGTTGTAGATCGACGGGATACTATAATATGGTCTTGCGTAGGAGTAGCTCAAAGGGCGGAGCAAATGTGCCGTGTGCAATACTGTAGTAGGGATAAAAGCAGTACAACGCTCTGATTGAAGTTCGAGAACATTTACAAAAGCGAAGCTGAACACGCCAGTTGTTAGATCCTTCAATTCCTAAGGTGAGTACAAACTATAAATTTTAATATTTCTGTACTATAGAGATATGTCATTCGATATTATAACGAAAACATTTATATAATATTTATAAATACATAATAAATAATAATTATATTGTATATATATTAATTTTAAATCTTTAATAACGTTCATTATTTTTCTTCTCAATTAAAATTAATTTTTATCCCGCGTTTATAATTTGAAATAATTATATTTTTATGTTAATTTCGAATTAATTTCGTTTTATCCGCATTTATTCACACCATATTGAATTATGTATAAATCAGAGTGCATCGCTGTATTTATATTATAATATTAAATCATATATATATATATTTTTTTTTTAATAATAATTGTAAAATATTATAATATGCATAACAATAGATATAAATAAATAAGCGATATTTTTAGTAAGTATGTATATGGTTTAAAGTGTACTACTAAATAATTTAATTTATTTAAAATACAATAAACAAATTGGAATATTCGAATACATATGATTTTTAAAATATTCAGTAATTATTTTTATACGGTATAATAATAGTGGTAAGTGTTTATGTTATTATCGATTTTATATATTTTATAAGCATTAATTTATTTAATTTTGTTGCATTAATTATTCCTTTTAAATTATTTATTATTTATCAAACTTAATTACATATCCGTTACAATGGTTCATGGTTAATGACTTTTAAAATTGAATTTTATTTCAGATATTTGAAATTTGAGTACTATTTTGACAATTTTAAAAATCAAGTCTAAAATGTATACACTCATATTGTAATACAAAATATATGGTTGAATATTAATATACCTACAAGCTAATGATTCAATGCAATTTAGCATATTATTATTATTATTATTTTTTTAAGATAATTGAAAAGTATTTAAAAACCGCTGTACGTTATTTTTAAAAATTCAAATATATGGGAGTACTTTAATCATTTTAATGTTCAAAACGTATTTTACGCGTCGCACAATAATTAAAAGTAATTTATACATTACTCATAAATATAAGCTAACAATATAAGTGTATATGGGTACACAAATATGGTTTTGCAAATAAATACATAATATAATATAACTGAAAAAAAAGATTACAAGAAATAAACGAATAATAAAAAAGAAGCATCGAATGTATTAAAACGTAACGTGGTGTTTAGGCATTACAAGGTTTTATAGGTATATCAGACTATCAGAGTATTATGTGTGTATATATATATCGGCAGTTTTTCATGCATGTTACTTAGTACGATGAATTATGTTTTAGTTTTGTTTTTTTGAATTCACGCGCGTGCCTATGTATTATATGAATCATCTTTCCTTCAAAAAATGATGTGTCATTTCCATAAAAACATATTTAGAGGCCAACATTAACAGTTTCCTACCATATTAGGATGTTATATAGAATTTCAAACTTTCATCGATCCTTATTCATTATGTAGTACATACTTAAAATTGTGTTACCTAGACCTAGATTTATATATATATATATATATATATATAAGCATATAATTTATATATATATTATTATACTGAAATTTCACGGATTTTTGATACTCGCGAAAACCGGCGGATATTAATATTTTATTCGGTATACTTTCATATAATTAAAAAGCAAATTCGTTTTGTCATAAATTTTATTTCAAATTAAAAAAAACAAAAAAATACTAAATCCTAGTTACACGATACAATAATACCGAGAATTCGATGTAGAAACGGTGTTTTTATGTAAATATATGCCTTATACGTTTCGTCTCCGTCATTACGGTTTCGGTTTATTTTTTCTTATATTCGACAAAAATATATAGGTCACAGTGTCCAGGAATGAATGATTGTGGCTCCAAGCCAATTGTACACACGTATCGCCAAATGCTATAAATATATACCTAGTAAAGTCATACACACGCATATATATATATATATATATATGTCATTTTACTTCTCTATCACCCCCCTCTATATATACTCTTATATATGTATCGGCGGACGACTGATCTATATTGAGCTGACATTTAAAAATCCTTATATAAAAATGTCGAATCGTGGTGTAAATTACACGAAGTATAATTTACAAAAAAAAAAAAAAAAAATTATTCTGTTGCTCAATTATTTCGGTGTCAACGTAATTATTTATTATTATTTTTTTTTTTTACAAAATATATTTTTAAAATATACCTTTTTAGTTTACAAATTTGTTTCGAGAGAGATAATTTTTTATTATTATTATTTTACTGGCGTATCTGGAACAACGTATGGGGGGTTTTGAATTTTTATAAGGTTTCAAATAATTGTTATTTTAAACGGGTAATTCTGAATGTATATATCAAAAAAAAAAAAAAAACAAACAAAATACGACTTTGTACACGTCTTTCATTTATAATTTTAATATTATAACCCACGCAGTAATTATATTGTCTTATTTATGAGCATCAATTTTCAAATAATAACTTATATAAAAAAAAAAAAATAATGTTAACATAATATCTTATTTGCATTTGATCATATTTTCTAGATAAACGTAAACAAACGTATAGGTAATAGGGACTTCAGATGATTATTTTTAGAAAGCCAAGTTTTCTTTATTAGATTTTGAGTGGAACGAAGAATTTATTGGTTTTACTATGACGTGTTTTTTCTTTTGTCTGTGAACATTTTTTTTCTTGTAGGAAGTTGTTCGGATGATCTTGACACGCGTTACGTTCCGGTAACAAATTGTATCTAGTTGGTACTTTATTTGATACGTTTTTCGATTTTTCTAAAACTTAGTTTGAGCATAATAATTAAAAACAATCAAATAATTTAGAGAATAAAAAATTGTAAAATATTTGACATTTTTGGTTTTGGCCATGGGAAATGTATGTATTTTTTAAGATCTCAAAATGTGGTACAAGCCTAGGCGTAATATATGATATACAACACTTCTTAACAACACTCATCGTATTCATTAATTGTAATTAATAATTAATAATTTGCTCAGAATTATTTTTCAATTACAATGATTTATTAATGATTAGAAAAAAAAACTCTGTCATCTCTGGCTATCATATATTCAGGGCATCAGTGGTTTACTACCTTTAATTATTATTATATTCGCTAGATAAATTTACAAAACAGTTGATTTTATCTTCGTGAAAATTAGTATTTTTGTAGAAAACAATATACCTACAGATTATATATTTTAAATATAGTTATTTCTCATTTTTAGTTAAATCGTAATACGTAACCAATATTGGCCTCATTGGTTGATAATATTTTTTCGATAATTTATTCACAAATGTATTATTATTATTTTTTTTAGTTGTTTGTTGCAAAATCGTCGTTCAACTCAAAACTAAAAATGCCTTTCGTCGCAATCGAACACCCAAAATGCCCAAAATGCGTGAAATCTGTGTATGCCGCCGAAGAGCGAATTGCTGGAGGATACAAATATCACAAAATGTGCTTCAAATGTGGTGAGTTTTTTTTTCAATAAAATTATATTTCGTATTTTATACAGAAGCGTATGATTATAAAATACGGTGAAATTCTATAGAAATGTGTGGTAAGTTCTTGGACTCCACAAACTGCGCAGAGCACGACAAGGAGCTGTACTGTAAAAACTGTCATGGAAGAAAATACGGACCAAAAGGATACGGTTTCGGTGGCGGAGCTGGATGTCTGAGCACAGACACCGGTGACCATCTTTCCAGCGTGTAAGAGAAAAATAATTAATGATCAAGTTAATTTATAAGAATAGGTAAATTTTACTAATAATATTATTTTATCGCAATGAATTTTTGGAGGGACCAAGAGCCGTTATTAATGGTAGAAATACTTTTTCTTTTAATCTTATCCTTTGTACGACCGTAAAAATTATTTTGAACGAAAACACTGCAATAAATATACACATATCAATGTAAATAAAAATAATTTATAATTAATTTGTCAAAACTCGAAACGAACACATAAAATCTGTCGTTGGTGAACTATATATACGACAATACTAGGATCCGGATTTATTCAAAAAGTATTTTCTACAAATACTTTTATGGACAATTATTATTATAATTTATTTTAGGCAATTAAAAATTAAGAACTAAACAAATTAATGAACGACCAGAAAATATGTGAATAAATTATTATTACAATATTTTAAAAATATTTCTTCTTTGTGGACTGACGTCTGAACTCGGTCGATATGCTATTTGTGAATTTTTTGTATTTATAATTTTCCTCCCGAAATTTGTCAAAAAAATTTTTATCAAAACATTGTGACAAGTCGAAATCACTGAAATATGCATTAAATAATTGCAATATGGTATTGAAAACTCAAACCATTGCTTAAAAACTAAAAATGCCAAAAAAACGTATAGTTTTAAAAAACGGTATATTTGAATTCAGGAAATCGCGGAAATTATTTTATACTTATTTTGTACCTTATACAATACAATACAATCAATTAAAAAAAAAAATATCCGAACACAACTAGTACAGATAACATAAAAGCAGCAAATTAAAATAAACGTTAGATGGGTGCCGAAAAACATATGTTTGTTGTTGAATGCGTAAACGAACAGAGTTTTTAGTTTTTACGATAGAATATTTATTTAAACAATCTAAATTTGTATCCTTATCTTTAGAAATTGTATAATTTCAAGGTCGGTTTGAGTTTCTTTTCTATCTGTTTATTCTCTTCTCGGCGAATTAAATATTTAAAAAAAAAATCACTTTCATCAGTCAACGATGAGTCTGGGCGGAAAGAATGTTCAACTATACGTTCGTGCAATATTTGTAATTAATATAATACAGTCTATAAAACCATACGAATAAAAAAACGGATAAAAGTAATTTGTTATGAAATCATCTATTATTGAATTATTTTAATTCAATTGCTGCCCAGTTTTGAGTATGTGTAATTTAATCGGGGAGAAAAAAATTCGTATCTTCCAAAATTTTTTTATTACCAATTTTCTACCATTAATATGTGTGTATATATATATTATACATATAATATAAATAAATAAATGTAATATATATATATATATATATATATATATATATATACACACTCGGTAAGTTACGGAACTTATTATTGGCTATGCTAATGTAATACTAGTCCCTACAGAAGTTATATTTTTCGATGATTTCCTCCAACGAGCTCTTTACAAAAATATATAATTAAGCTTGTTTTTTTTTAACAGCCTTTAATGAAGAACCAACCCAATTAAAAATACCTGACCATCCGACGGACCTATCCATCGCAACCTATATTTTTATGTTTGCATGCAAGAGTAAAACTTTTTAAAATATTTGCTTATACATACAAATTCACCTCTCATTTCTGTTCGTTTTGAATGATAATTTTTTTTTTTTTTAATAATTATATGTTTAAGTATCCAAGCTTGTACCTATTTACCACACACACACATTAGTCGTATATGTACAGTAAACAAGGCAAAATGTATAGAAATGTTTTGTTAATTTTTCATTAAATTAATAATATTATTTCCGAAAATCGTTTTTATTTTTTCGTTTATTTGGCAGCTTAAGCGATGTTTTCGGCTAATCGTAACAACTATAATTATTTTACTACTTTACCTACTTTTTTTTTTTTTTTTTAATTTTCGTACATATTTATATATACATATATAACAGCGTTTGCTTTGGAGAATACATATGAAATGTACATAAGCTAGCTTAATCGAATTTTGAAATCTATTAATATAATATGCTATATTGATATTACTCGTTTTAAAAAGATCCAGTACTATAATTGAATTTAGACTGCGGATCATATACGCCTGAAGCACGCTTAAGATACCAATATTATTAAGTCACTTATTTAGAATTTATCATGCAAGATATGAAAATTAGTATAAATATTAAGCATAATATTATAATGGTATAAATATATACAATTAAAAAACACATACACCTATCGATGTAATTAAGAATCGAGTTTAAGAGAGTTGACGGATTGCTATTGTATCACTTCTAGTGTCCGAATGCCTTTAAATGGTGAGATTCAATTTTTTTTTTTTGTTTAATTAGAATATAATATATTTGCTCACATAGTCATGTAGGTCTAATACATAAATATATATATATATTAAAATTTTTAGAACTCTTATGCTTTGCTTATTTTTTGCTTTCACTAATATGTATACTTAATTAAACCTTCTTCTACAGTATACATCTATACTCTTGTTACTAGATACTTTCGCTTAATACTGTCATTATGTTATATTTATATACCTATATATTATAATATTTAACATAAACACTTATATGGAATAACAATAATATGGAGAGGTGAACTTATATGATTTGTAAATATTGTTTTTTTTACTTTTGTACCTAAAAAGTAAAATTAGGCACAAACAGTAATTGATTATTGTTTTTTTTTTTTTTACTTCAGCAAGCTGTATTTTATTGGATTGGAGTTCATTATTGGTTATGATTTATGAACAACTATTTTTTTTCTTATTGTGTTTTGCATTATACCTAACACATAGCATATAATATTTTTTACATTCATAGGAAAATTTATGTTTGATATATCTATATACTTATTAATGAAATATAATCGTACATTATATTTGTATTATACTATAAAAATGGTTTTATAACACGCAGACATTTTTTATTTTGTATTGAATTAAAATACATTATACGTTTTGTGTTAGAAATTCCTAATAGCAAGGAATGTCTGGGGGAGTACTGCGTTGTAGGGTCTTAGTGGGAGGAAGCCTCTACACAGGAGCATTAGGTAGTTTACTTATATATTTCAGGAAGCTCTCAGTTGAGTTCAGTTTACGAGTCGATTTCAATAATTTGTTCTTAAAATCATTTTCATTATGTATAATTCCATATTCCAACAATATTTTGAATTCTAGTCGGTTTTCATGAAGTTATTGTAGAGTTTTTTGTTGTACACATCTTATATGTACAACATATATCTTATATGGAATAATACGAGTTCAAATATTAGGTGCTCTCACAATGCCGTAGCCAGGGGGGTTTAGGGCCCCCCCGAAATTTTTTCTTAAAATAAAATTTAATGATTTATATTCTATTATTAGTTTATTATTTTTATTTCATTTCATATTTATACTCTCAGTCTCCTCTCCCCCCTAAAATTTTTGCTGGCTACGGTCTTGTGCTCTCGTCTAGGGATTCGTCGGGATTATTGCGAGTACGTTAAGTGATTTCTTGAAGCTTTAGACACTCTCTTTGCTATTGTTTTAATTGACAATTTTTTTTTGTTCTAATTCAAACATTTGTTTTCTGTTTTCATTAATATATACATATTTCCGCAGAGAAAATATTATATTTGTTTGTAATATTATTTAATCACATTAATTACATAATAATATTTACAAATTTATTTATCTAAATACTCGAGCAAATGTCTATTATAATGTACTTTTTATATATCTATAAAGATTAATATAAATATACGTATATACGAATAATTACAATATTTTATAAATTATCTCTAATAGTTAAAGAAAAATCATATTCAACGGGAGCCCGCGACAGAATATTATACACTAAATTTAGAATTTTCAATTATTCGTATAAAATGTACGACTTACTTATTATTTTAATTATTTCGATTGGATAGTTAATTAAATATTAATAAAACATAACAAAACGTGTACTTAATCATACTAACTGTCATTTTTTTTTTTTTTGTTTATGACACGTGAAAATTATAAGGTTGGCGTTATTTTTCTTTCTATTAAATTTTATGAATTTGTCTTACAAATTTTACGCCTTAGACTATTATAATAATGCCTATAGATATTTAATGGCATATTAATTTATATAAGTTAAAAGTCACTAAAACACTACTAATCGAACCGTGTATATTTATTAATATACTGTTAGTTATAACACTTAAATAACAAAAATATTTTTGCGATTTCGAGTTCTTACGAAAAAAATTGTATTTTAGATCATATTATCACAAACCTCAAGGCGCCATGGAATCGCGAGCTATCGCCAAAGCTCCCGAAGGTGAAGGATGTCCGCGCTGCGGTGGTTTCGTGTACATGGCCGAGCAAATGTTGGCCAAAGGAAGAGTAAGTGCGACTTTATTATTTCAATCGGTGTTTCAAACGTACACAAAATCGCAATTTTAATTAGATCCATGTAGGATGTGTCGTTCACTTGATCGATACGGTATTCTCTATAGGGATACCACAGAGAATGTTACAACTGTATTTCGTGTCACAAAACTTTGGATTCGGTGTTGCACTGTGACGGGCCCGATAACGAAGTGTACTGTAGAGGTGAACGGGAACGAATATTTGTGTGATGATAATTGTATGCATCGCGTGTAAATCCCTATTTTGATTGGATAGAATTATGTGTTATATTTTTGCATCTTGGCCGGAGATCAAAAATTTACCAGTGCCGCAATTATCTGGTTGTGGTTAGGACGTGGAAGAGGAGGCGTGGCGAGCAAGGCGACTGTTATGTTCAGAACAGAATTATCATGGAATTAAAAATTCGTGTACTGTGTTTTACAGAATAAGCGTCTATATAGTGTAAAAAAAAAAAAAAAAATCGGGATCCAAACATTTTACTTGCGGCACATAACTTATACGTTGTTTTTAACATATTGCGTTGAATGTTTGATTCACATGTTAAAAACAAAAACAAAAATTTGACTACCCAAATTGAACACGCAATAAGGATGCACGTAAGTGTATATAAATCTAGACGCGTTAACACGTCTATATTTAAATATACTTATGTTACGGTAAAAGACGTTATTACCCAGTAATTAATATTAATAAAATAAATATTTTTAAGGTTTATATAATGTTATTTATTAAGGATTTACGTTAATTCCGAATTAATTTTGGGAACGATTGGAATTGTTTGTATTAATATGTTATTCCATTTTCATACGACAAAGAATTGCAGCAATTGAGGAGTTGCCTCACTTTTTAATTACTCAACCATTTCAAATGTGTTTTCGCATCTGTAGTTTCTCTAAACTAGAACTTATTGAAACGGGGCTTCGATCCACAATGAGGAATGACAGATTAGTAGAAGGATTGATAGTCATTGTGAAAATGACATAATTATTGATTATGTAGGGGAGCAGTTGAACATTTTAGTAAAACTAGTACCTACACAAATTTTTTAAAGCGTTGCATTCACTGATTTTGTATTCATAATACACACCTAAAACCTAAACGTAATGAAATATCCTTCTTCTATATTTAGGTATAATATTATATTATTGTAATTAAAAATATTACGCGGATACTATTGTTTTTTATATAGGTATATATGGATAAAGATATATATTTAAATAATTCATTAAAAAAAAAAATATATATATATATAATCTATGTATAAATTTTAATTATATTTATATAAAGTTGCTGCAAAAAAAAGTCATAAGTTATTTAGATATGGCAAAATGAATTTTTAAAAAAAATATTGCTTAGCGGGGTGCTATAACGTCGTTTACTATAACGTTTATACGTATTATATGTATTATGCGTGTTTTGTCCAAGTCTAACCAATCTGCACATTTAAAGAATATTATGTACCTATACATGCATGGTGTTTAATTTAGTCCTGGCATCGAGAATGTTTCAAGTGTGCTACCTGTACAAAACGTTTGGATTCGGTAAATTGTTGCGAAGGTTCTGACAAAGACATCTACTGCAAAGGTACGTATTTGCACTCAAAGCGTTCATACATCGTATTTGCATGGTCTAACTTTTAACAACAATTGTTTCGATGTGCCAGTATGCTACGGAAAGAAATTTGGACCAAAGGGTTACGGATACGGACAAGGAGCAGGAGCTCTCCAAAGTGATCCCGCTTATAATGGGTGCGTATGATTTTGACGTTGTTCTCGAGGTGTCTCGAAGGAAATCAACCGTTTTATTATATCTTATATAACTTTAACTTGATTTTTTTCGTATTCGTAATATAATATGGAATTTATATGTATGTATATTGTAGGGCGTACAGGCCCTGTTTAAACAAAATTTCGTTGCTACGCGATTCCGAATTTCACTGCGCCTAATATATTTCTCGGACTCCCCTCTCCCTATTAAATGAAATAAAAATTGTCCACATAATTTTTTTTTACACGTATACCGTCGAATTTATTATTTATCGTCTTAATAATTTAAACTTCGATAGAGACGTAGAGGAACCTAATTTTGTATTTAAATTTTAAACGAACCGGTATTATAAACTATTGTTTTTTTTATAAATGTAGATACAAATAGGAAGAAATATTTAATGGTTGTGTTATATTGCATCACCTATACCTAGAATAATAAACAAGAAATAATATCTAAAAGACATTTACTCAGTTTATGCTTCTATGAGCTCTAAGCGTATTTCTTAAATCCAGTGACATATATATTTAATGAATTATTACATTTCTAATATTCAGGTTGATCACCTGCGTACATCATGATATATAAAATATTAATATTAATGAAATCGTTTATTTATTACTTTTCGCTTAGGAAATTAATTTTAAAAAAACTTTTCATTTTATTTATAGTTTACTTTTCGTAATCTGAGTGAATCAAATATATAAAAATAAAATCGCGATTTCGCTATTATTATAATATACTATATTAGTTGTAAAAAAAAAACCGTTATTTTACCGATATTTTCGAATGTTTTGCACGAATCGCTTTAGATTTTCATTATGTTTTTGCTTTTTATATCAACTCAAAAATTTATAATAATATTATAAACGATCGAATCCAGCACATATTATATACTTACAGTGTTTTTTCCATATATAGTTTGTTATGCAAAGCGCTTTGGCCCCAGAGGTATAGGTCACAGTGGTGCTGGAGGTCAGTCAATCGGTTTAACATGCGACCTAAACGATGAAACCGAAAGGTATTTTTTAGTGGACATCCAAACGATTTTTTTCACCGACAGTTTTTCTTCTTCATAGCATGTACCCAACCACCAATATAATTTGTCTTAAGGTTTATAACGTTTATAACGTTTCACATTTTCCTCGTTTGTCCATCGTTTATCCGACATAGAATTTCAACCGCGCACGTTTTTTTAAAATCACACATATAAACGGTTACAATTATTTTATTATTACTAAAATAAATCCGCGGCGAATGAAAAATGTACGTTTTTTTTTTAATGTTCAGGGATGTCAGTACGTCTCGTGCTCCTGTCGTCGATACAACTTCTATAAAGGCGAAACCGGGACAAGGGTGTCCGCGTTGTGGAGGTGTTGTATTTGCTGCTGAACAAATGCTAGCTAAAGGAAGTGTGAGTAATTGAGTAATAATTTAAAAAAAAAATATATATATATATATATGGGTTTTGAATTATTATTTATCATAAAAAAATTAATAAAAACAATATTTTTATGAATATATTTTAAATTACTATGTAATGATTTCTGAGAGATTTGGAAAGTGGAAAGTACACTTCACATAAAAACAAATGTCAGCTAATTGAGTTCAAAGTTAAAATGGGGAAAAATACTAGTTTGGCCGAGTTAAAAGTTAATTTAAATTTTTTAAACATAATAATTGTGTTAAATTGTGATAAAACAATATAAATTAATCCATTTATTCCTTTTTAATATACCTACGATGTTCTTATTTGGCGTTTTGGTATTAAATTTTTAATATTTCATTACACGAAGTATATGTATATAAATATTTATTCTTTTTTCGACTTAACGTGTATTATGGGAGCGTATATGGATAAACTAATTTTTTTTTTGCACTTGAAATTTGTCGTAGACAATTATTTACTAAATTGTTGTGAAATCTCTAAAATACGCATTAAATATAACATTGAAATCCTAATATAAAGCTTAAAAAAAAAAAATGCCGAAACACGCGCACATCGTATTACAACGTTATCGATTTCCCATTTAGGAATGGCACAGAAAATGTTTCAAATGTAAGGATTGTAACAAAACTTTGGATTCGATAATTGCTTGCGACGGTCCGGATCGTGACGTATACTGCAAGACTTGTTACGGTAAAAAATGGGGACCCCATGGCTACGGATTCGCTTGCGGATCTGGTTTTCTTCAGACAGATGGGTTGACGTGAGTATAAATACGTGTTATATCGTTTTGACATCATCGCGATGAAACATTTTCAATTTAAAAAACATAATAATTCGCGTTTTGTGCGTATTAGGGAGGATCAAATATCAGCTTCGCGGCCGTTTTACAATCCAGACACTACGTCTATTAAAGCGGCCAAAGGTGAGGGATGTCCGAGATGCGGAGGAAAAGTGTTTGCGGCCGAACAACAGTTGGCCAAGGGAACGGTACGTTTTTAGAGTAGTGTTTCCTTTCCCCCACCCCCAAAAAAATTTGTCGTTAGCTGAGCCGTATGTGCGTGATATACTTAAACATTTTCCATTCGCGAAAAATGAATTGTTTCTGCATGTCGTTTAATGGGAGGGGCGTTTAAAAAAATTATATATATTATTTAATAATTATACAAATCTAATTATTGCGATGACGAAGAGTTCGAAAATGCTATTAGGTTTTTTTCGACTTTGTTTTTTTTAAACCGAATCCGTCGTCACATATGACCAGCAAACAAATATAATATAATAATATATTCGAAACGGTAGGTTTTGGCGCGCGATCAGTCATTGGGCCGAGTACCAAATACCACCTGTATGTAAATAAATATTCTTTAAATAATATATTTTTTTTTCACTATAATTTTGTTTGACGATCGCCGTAAAACGATATTGTGGCGCGTTTAACCGATGCGGTTAGGCCACGGTAACCGCACGCTGGTATTATTATTATTATTAAGGCCGAACTGATCAAATAAAAAAAAAGAATAATAATAATAATAAAAAAAACGTAATTTCTAAACGAATGAATATCGAATTCAACGATAACGCTTCTTTTTTTTTTCTCGCTCGTCGATAACCTTAATATGCCGCCAGGAAACTACGCGTTTGGAAATTATTGTTGAAAGATCTCGTATACACGAATTGAAAATATTTAACGAATTAATAAAAACGAATTCCGTACAGATGTGGCACAAGATCTGCTTCAATTGTGCTACTTGCCATCGGCCGTTAGATTCGACATTGGCTTGTGACGGTCCCGACAAAGAGATTTACTGTCGATCGTGTTACGGAAAATACTTTGGACCCAAAGGATTTGGTTACGGACACTCGCCAACTTTGATTTCCACCAAAGGAGAAAATACAATGCTTTTGTAAGTATATAACGTTTAACGTTAAATCGTCGAGTACGTGTAATACGTGATATGTTGACATGGAAGTTAATAAATATAGAAGCGAGTGTTTTTTTATATTTTCTCGAAACTATAGGGAGTTAAAAAAAGAAAAAAAAATCCGAATTGAAAATCGATTGAACCGCGTTTCCAATTTATTGCCCATAGTATTAATAAGAAAGTACTAATAACTAAGGTTTTCGAGTATTTTGCTACGCTTTAAATATCTCATAGAATCTATATAGATTAAAATTTCTGGTATATAGTGATATTAAAATAAAATATCCCATACGATATACGTATATATATATATATATATATATATATATATAGAAAATAATATAAAAGCAAAACATTTTCAAAATGAATGTATTTATAAATCAGAAACGACTGCTCGTGTATATTTACAGCGTGATAGAATATTAAGAAAAAAAAACTACTACTACTCTATTGATGAGTTTATTACATTTTAATACGACTGCGTATATACAAGGTTTTACAATGTATATTATTGACAAATTAATTAGAGCGTAGAAATATGTAATTATTTGATTCGGGGGGTTTTTTTTTTTATTGTAGCTCAGAAGCAAGACCGACATGTGGAATCAAGGGCAGGAATGGCAACGGGTGCTTGAGATGTGGATACGAAGTCTATGCCGCCGAACAGATGATTAGTAAAAATAAGGTAAAACGATATTTAAGAATTTCTATTCGGGTTAGATAACTGTTTATTTTTGATACGAACTGTAGAGTAAGTGGTTAAACGAATACTAGTAAAAATCTACTTCCGTTTTCCCGTGTTCAATATGAATAATTTCGTCAAAAACGAACCGCGTTGAATTATTAAATATTGTTCGGCGGAAACGATCTCTCCGTTACGCTGCAGTCATTTCGCAGTATAAAACCCAATATCGAACAGTTAAATACGTGCAAAATACTAAAAAAAAAAAACAATTATCAAACGTTTTCCGTCTTTATGCCAGGGGGTGGGTGAGCCTTCCAATAACCTGCAAGTATTGCGTTGAAAATTGTATCTTTAATTAAAAATATTATGTAAACGTAAATAAAAAAAAAAAAAAAATTATTGTAAAAATTTAGTGTTTCAATGGGATAAAAACACGTTTGAAAGGGGGAAAAACCGACAGATTTTTTTTTTTTGACGTGTATTATAAATAATTTCTATGGAATAAGTACTTCCATTTCATCGTGATTTTCAGCACACACACACACACACACACACAAAAAAAAAAAACTCCGTATCTTGTCCCCATATTATCACAGATTAGACGAATATTCATCTAATCTGTGATATTATGATGATATTTACCATTTTATCTGGTTTCTGCAGGTGTGGCACAAGCGATGCTTCACGTGCGGCGATTGCAGCAAATCGCTGGACTCGACCAACTTGAACGACGGCCCGGACGGCGACATTTACTGCAGACCCTGTTACGGCAAACATTTCGGACCGAAGGGCTGTGGCTTCGGTCTGGGCGCTGGCGTTCTGTCGATGGCATAATATTCATACACCGCTTGTTATACCGCAACATTGTCGTGACGATATGGAAAAATACGTTTTTTTTTTTTTTTTATATACATTATATGTGTATATAAAATAAATACGCGTATATTTGTATATAATACATGCGCTTGCACGAGAACGCACGAATCCAAAGGCGCCGCCGCAAAGGATATATTTTTTACACTCTGTAATATTTAAAAAACGAAAACATCTTTCTTTCTTTATATATAAATATATTATTGGAATGCGCGCGAATGTGTATACAAATATAATATCGTGGACGACAACGGAACGCAATAATTATTTAATAAAAATTTAAAAAAAAAAACCATTACGATTGTTTTATTTTCACTTTTGTTCCGTCTCTACAAGAATATATACATGCAAGTAAAATATTATTATCGTATTTTATGTACGAATTTACATATTATTATTTTGTACGTTCAACACTTTACTAATATGTTGAACGGCATTTTTTCACGATCCATGAAATAAACTTGTAAAATGTATAGATTAGATCGTTTGTCATATCTCGTATTATTAATAAAACCCATAAAAACTAAATTAATAATATTTAATCTATGTGTAAAATACTGGAAATAAAGTTAACAACTCGCCTGTCGATATTTATAATATTATAAATTTTGAACAATTATTTTGTAATCATCGATTTTTTTTAGTTGAAAATATCTTTAAAATGTACAAAATCCTAAAATATGCCCTAAAAATTCAAAAATGACAAAATATGCAAAAATATGCAAAATAAAATTTTGTTTATAGATTCGTTAGGTCATGAAACACATTTTGGTATAAACTAGCTATTTTTTTGACCAACCAATAACAATATGCAAAAGCATATAAATATCTGCCCTAGTCATGATGTACGTCGGTCCAGTTATGTTATGGTTATGCTCCATTTTCGCCCTCCATCCCTTTGAACATCATGTTTCATGTATAAGGCTGGAATTAGTGCTTGTCCGACGATTAGCGCGTACGGAACACGTTGATCATTGGTCGTGATCGAGTGTTTAGTGCTTAGCTGACGACACACTAAGTCGGTCGTGTACACTGTAAACGAGTAAATGTGTAAATGTGAGTAAACGAGTAAACGTTAAATAAGTAGTAAACGTGTAAAATAAACGAGTGTACAACGAGGAAAGATGAATTCTTACGTTCATTTCATTTCATTAAAATACGCGAAATAATATAAATAATTAATAATAAAAAAAATAAATAATAAAGATTGCATACGCGCGTACGATCGGTCGCACGGTCAGCGTCAAACTAAACACTCGAATACACCGACATAGCGCGTCAGCCGACCGTAATAAAACAGGAAAAGAAAGTAGTCACCAGATAGCGCTATAACACAGTGGGGCGTGGCAGAAAGGCGCTTATAAATAGCGGTCCGAAACCGTCGGACCGCTCAGTGTAGCCACGGCGGTCAGGCGTGAACAACGTAGTTCGCGTGTGACTGCGACGTGCGTGCGTGCGTGTTCGAGACTGACCGCTATTTATATGCGTCTTTCTGCCACGCCCTCTATGTTGTGTCGTAGCGCTATCTGGCGGCTACTTTCTTTTCCCGTTTTATCGTTATTTCCACCTCCCCCACCCCAAACACATACATTTCAAAACAATTGATAACATATTTTTATAACACAACTTCAACATTATTACTTATTTGTATATTTATTAATATTATGCGCTTAGAATTAAAAAAATTAATAAAAGTAAAATTACTATTAAGTTACGCATTATTACAATGTAATATTTTTTACAAGTTACATCCAATATAACAAATACGAAAAAACATACGTTTGATATTAGTCAATGAGAATATAAATTGTATTGTTTTAAAACTATTTTTCTCGTTTTGTACCGTACCTATTTATCTAACGGCGATTCCGTTTTCACGTTATATTTGCAACATTCCTCTCAATATTCAAAGTGAACACATCAATATGAACAACAAGTTTGAAATTATTCGTGTATACAAGTTGGAAAAAGCATCTTTTTGAATTTGGGGGGGTTTTTTTTTTTTTGTTTTTTAATGTCATCAAAATTGAAATCCGAATATTTTTGGGGTGCTAAAATACCCCTACTAGCATCTTCCAGTTGCGCCTATATGATGTCGTGTCGTTTTATATAAGTAAAGAATTAAATAATTGAAATATATATATATATATATTTTTTTTATACATTTATTCGAGTCCTAGAACCGACCATGTAAGCTGACCTTCTCGCCTCTAACGTAACCCGCCGGTGCAGCCGGGGCGCGATCGGAATATATATTCTGTCGGCAAATTAGCGACGACCGGTGTCCGCGGGGGTTGTCGAATAACGTGAAAACAAACAAACACACATAATACATAACGCGCGTTACGGATAAAATATAAAAATAATTTACAAAAAAAAAAAAAAAAAAAAAGTCAAAAAGCGACCGCGGAGTGTGAATATAATGATTTTGGTCGCGGCGGTGGTGGACGTTAAAACTGTGTAGCAGCAGTCTTCTTCGGCTCAGTGCCCCTCCGACAGGTGTACGTCGTCGAAACCGGCGGCACACAACACCGCAGAAGGGAATAATAATAACAATCGGTCACGCACGACGTGCATTTCGCTCTCCGCGCGGGCCTAGTAACCGACGTGTGGCCGTATAGTTCAGTGGTCTGGTAGTGCACACTGCGCCGGTCGTGTAATAATAATAATAATAATTTTTATACGCGTTTTTTTTTTTTTCGTTAAACAATTCAATTATTCCAAAAGCGAATTTCGTTTTCGTTAAACACCCTCCCCCGAGTACATTAAGTCGGATTTTTCTCGAATTTTTTCCACGTAATTTTTAGTCTTGTTCGTTCGGGTATATACGCAGCGGTGGTACACCGGTGCGTCTGATGTGCGGGATACGAGCACCAAGGACCAGACGGGTTTAAACTTGTGAGTGAATAATACTTTTTTTTTTATTAGAACAACACTATATCGTATTGTATATAAGTGTCTAAAATTACGTATATTTTCACGGGCCAAAATTGAAAAAGGTAGCGAAATGTCCGGCCGAAATCGGCCGACTTTTTCCCCTACTCCGCTTATTACGAGCACCGTGGCGGTTTAACTATACGCGCGTCGTACCAGCCGGGTGTACGCTTTTTGTTTCGACTAGTTTTCGATAATTGTGATTCGAACCGTTTCAATGCTATACGAGGTAGTAGTGTATATATAGGTCTCTGTAGGGATTTCGACGCGGTCATTTGAAATTCTCGTTGTTAAAGGCGTTTTTCCCGTTAGAATTCGATTTTAAATGATTATTACTATTACGCACGGGACACTGTATTTACTCTGCGGTACGCCAAAGCAAAACGATTGTAGGATTTCGTGTTTTTTTTTCTTTTCAACATTATTCGTACGAACCATTTTTCGGATTTAATATTCGATTTTAAAATTGATTTCCAGACAATATTTCACATCGCGCGCGTAATTCCGAACGTCGCGTAAAATTCTCCGTCCCGTAAATTCGCATATTTTAAAAACGCTTTTCGCGCAGACTTCAGACGTTCGTGCACTGTACACGGCGGTATAATGTGCGTGATTACGGTTAAGTTCTTGCTAAAATTTCCTCGTTTTCAGTTAGTAAAATATTTCCGATTCAATCGTTTAAATAAACGTTTCGGACACGTACATATCTTTTTTTTTTTTATCAGTAATATCAGTAATAATTTACCATACTCGGTCGCGGTTCGATACCGTATAGGGGGCCCAAACATTTGCCAGTTATAGCAACACACGAACGTTACTCGTAATATTATAATTTCTGTAGAAATAATGAACTCTATTTTTCTAATATATATTTTTTTCTTTTTTCAATATTCGTTATATTATAATCACCACTGATCACAGCTAATTTCGGTTTTGGGAAACCAAAAACGCTGTACCTTAAATAAATATTACTTTAGCAATACGCGTTCGAGCGTGTTTTCGAAACAGTCTGTCAGACACGCACTATCATCGAGAACTAAAACAAAAGTCGTCATTTCAAAGTCACGCGAAATAAGATTACCGAAATTTAGATCAAAATAATAATTTTTCGACAGTTGACCGCAGTCAGTATGAGTGTGTACACCACCTCGGTTTATGTACAGTGCTTGAATTGGAAAAAAATTAGAAGGAGGATGCAAAAGTATAAAAATAATGTGCGTTCCAACAGATTGTAATGTCTTATAAATTCGTGGGGGGCTTCGCCCCCCACACCCCCCACTATATTTTTCATTATACAATAATAAATAATCATCATTTTTTTTTAACTACAAATATTTGCGCCACATAGTAAAGGAGAATTTATTATTATTATTATTATTATTATTTTTTTTTTTTTTTTATTAATTTACGATTGTTTTTATTTACTTGTTTAATTAAACTAATACTATGATTATTTTTATTGGTATTGATATTTAAATTTGTTGTTGTGTCACTGCCAAAATTATAATATTTCGTCATTATTTTTACTAAAACTATTATTTGTGTTTTGCGCAAGAAAACTTTTATCGTTCGAGTATCCCTTGTATTTTGTGGATGAAACTCAATGAAAAGCTCATTGAGTTTCATCCATTCGAGGATCAGATTTTTTTACTTTCTTTTTGGTGTATTTATCGTTTTATAATAATTAATTGTCATTTTAAGAAATATATTGTTTGTATATTGTGACAACTACCGACCACTCCCTATAAATACAATTTTTAATTTTCATTATTTCAATAAAATTTTAGTCTTGACCGTCCCGTTCTCTGCGTCCCGGTATGAAAAATTAGAAGGGGTACGCTAAAATATTTTGAAAAAAGAAAGGGGACTCCGTCCCCTCGCGTCCCCCCCAATTCAAGCACTGTTTATGTATGAATCATATAACAATATTATATCTAAAAAAAAAAAAATTCAAAAATAGAATTATTATGTGGCTGTTGTATCGAATGCCGACGAATCGTATCGTACGAATATTCGGTCGAATACTTGAAAATAAAAATAATTATACTTCAGCGATTTTTACTCGAATAACACTGATTATTATTATAATACAATACCTACGTTATATGCAGTGACGTTGTTCCCGTTGATTTTCTTAACGGTAATATTAATTGCACAATAAACTGACTGTTAAATTCATAAAGTTCGCAAATAAAAATATCTATTCGAAGTTTTTTGATATTCCCAAAAATTTTCTAAAACGTAGGATAGCTGCATAACAGGATGAGGTTAAAGAGGGCGGAAAAAAATCGAAAACCTGACCGCGCAATATTCTTTCACGGACTAAAACACCAAATCATTAATATTTATATTATTTAATTTGAATTGTAAATATTTCGAACATTTTCCTCAAAGTGGACGGAGTATATAGGGCCACCCATTTTAATATCGTATACAAGCAAATTACCTAAAGTTTTTATTTAGATGATTCTACTCTGTGCTTGCATCAATAACAAAAATGGTGACCATTGGAAACGGTTGTTGAATTCTGTCGCTTGGTAATAGGTACACAAAGTACATTCGTTCTTTTTAAACGTTATCTCGACGCATAATATACGACGAGTATATTATATGGGAACACTACCGATTATATTATCTACGAATAATAATAAATAATAGAAAATACGTTTTTAAGTAATATTTTTAAACGTATTTAAAGCGAACGGTTTTCTTTCTTTTTTTTTTTTGATCAACTACATACTGTTGTAATAAGGTTAGTCGTCAGAATTTGTAACACATTACGGCGTTTTCATATCGAAACTATACGTTGTGCTTTATTAGGCGGTAACCTCCGTGAAAATGACGGCGTATAATGTTCGTGTAAAAACAGGTGGAAAGGCTTTTTTGTCGTTTTGAAAATTGTATTTTATAAGTATATATAAATAATTGTAGTTAATGAAACGACTAGTGTTATTTACGAAAACATTTTTTTGGATTTTTCAACGGCCAAATTAATTATATTTTTATCGTTTTCGTAAACGCGTGTGATAAATAGGTAGATACTATTATTATACAATAACGATACGAATAAAATGTGACTGAATTTTATTGAATTAATTATGACCGTCATTATATATGATCGGACAGCGTATATAGATTCTATTTGGAAATGTTTATATTTTCTAGTATTATTATTATTTTAAAGGAATCGCGCGAATAAGATTACCGGACGTTTTTAAGAAAACGACGCTGACAAATTTACGTACCTAGTCGTTTTTTAGTCAATTAATTTTTGCGTTTTTTTAAAAATATTTTTTAAAGATACAAAATTAGAAAATTATATTAAAAGTGCTTGACGCGTATTAATTTATTGAAGCGTTATAGGTAATACGGCTATAAAATCTAAATTAATCACTTGTTGAAAAACCTCAAAAACGAACTTTCGGAATTGTTTTTTATAATTATTTGTAATTTTATATTTTAAAATATTTATCAATAGAAATTATATAATAATAATAATATATCTTTTTTTTTAGATTTATTTTGAGATTAAATAATTTAAAAAAAAAGAAGAATTCCAAAAGGAACGAGTTAGAAATGCGTATCTAAAATACTGACTATTGTCCATCCCTTTGTAGTGTATATACCTTTAAGGCTAAGCACGTTAATTTTTATTTGAATTCAAGTTAATTTAAACAAATAGTGGACTCAGTGAAGTTAAAAGTTACACTTTTGAAATTTGAGAAAAAACGTAATTTATGAGTTTATTACAACAAAAAAAAAAATAAAAAATTAAATTTAGTGAGAGCGGTTTTAAAGTTACACGAAAATGCGCTATATTATTCAAGTGCAAATAATCGAATTATCGCCGGTATAAATATTAATATACCTATTGTCACGCATTGTCACAATATACGTACAATAATAATAATAATAATAATAATAAAAAACCTCCAAGAAAAATATTTACATATTATACGACAAATTAGGTAAAAATTACCTTTTCTATAAGTGATTTCGTAATTTTAAATAATAATTCGTCAATTTCACGTTACATCGAAGCTGCTAGTGGCGTTTGTTTTCCGGCGAGGTTTGTAATTATAGCGAAATAATTTTATAAATCAACGTGAATAACGCTTTAAAATAAATTTTAACGACTTTGCGACGCAAAAGCGATAGACTGGATTGTTGTAAATTTGTAGTGTTCAAAAAAAAAAAAAAAAAATTCTCCGGTAAAGAGCCGGGAATGGAAAACACGTGCACACCGTTTCCATCGCATATAAAACGCGTCACCGCGTTGAAGTACGAAAAGTCGACATAAAAATCTGTCTTCTAACTTGCAGACTTCTAATTGTGCAAAATCTAAATCGACGCTTTTAACGATGCTCGGACGAGAAATTACACGGGATAAACTGTTTATATTGTCATTTCTCGTCATACGAATCGTAAGTACGAACGAGAAACTATATACTTACGTGTAGGGCACGATTTGCAAATGTTCACCACCTATAAACCGTTGATTATTGAGTATAAGTAATGCTCGTTAAAAATCGGTTTTTTTTTTTTTGTTGCTTCAATTGTATATCGCTCACAATAGGTACGTACAAAAGGCAAAATTAGTGAAAGGGACTATTTTTTTCACTTATACATACGTATATATTATTAAATTACAACCTCTTGATTACTGCGCATTGTTGATGGGCGGCGGACCCATTGTGTAAGTGTATCCTATACGATTTCTTCTCGTCTAATCTCAATTCTGATTCGTCATATTATTATATTTACTCTATATATATATAATAATAATAATAATAATATACAATATATCACACGTACAATAATGTAATATGTGGGCTAATATTTCCAACCGTCGTCATAGAGAATTTACGAAATCTTTCCGTTCGAAATACGAACGCACAGAGTAATGTATATATTATAATATACTGTTACGCGTATCACACGCTGATACGCGTGGAATAAGTCGCTGGCCTAGTGACACTACTCGACGACTCAAAATGTGCAGTAGCGGATCTGAGACTCTTTTGAGTGGTGGGTC
This sequence comes from Slavum lentiscoides, assembly GCA_032441835.1. Taxonomy (NCBI): domain Eukaryota; kingdom Metazoa; phylum Arthropoda; class Insecta; order Hemiptera; family Aphididae; genus Slavum; species Slavum lentiscoides. Next base: position 4,209,841 of record CM063722.1, on the reverse strand, counting down.
GTGGGGCGGGATTCGTTTAAAACGTTTATTGAAAATATTTTCATACACGGGAATGAAAAACACAAGTATAGGGAGGGGGGGGGGAGGGGAAAATAAATAGAAATTCGGTTTTTATAAACGTGAAAATCGTGTGTTTAATCGGTTCACTTGTATACAATAATTCAATGTATCTTCTGCTCGCCGCTACATTTATCCGTGATCGCTTCAACGTCAATTTCAATATCTCTGTGCGCGTGTCGAATAAAGCGAAAAACAAAAATGTCATACCTCTTCCTCGGATTCGGTCTATTTATTTGAAAATACTAAAGTGTGCTCAAGTCTCGGCATTTTTATTTAATTGTTTTCGCGTTTATATTACTATAAATCGGTTGAAATGCGCGGTGTTCGCATATCAAAGCGATTTTTTTTCTCTCGCAAAATACGATTTTGCGACCATATATTATGAGATTTAATCGCGCGCCAATTAAAATATTATAATATTGACAGTGTCTGTAGTGTTTTTGTGCGCATGAATCCGTATTCTATATCCACAATTAGAAGCTGCAGTATTTTTTTTTATAAGCGAACAATACAAGTGCAAGTCTGTGTCGAAATAGGACAGGAAATTGTTTATGTTGCTCGAACAGTCATTGCCGTATTTATAACTCGTAAAACGATCAACGCGTTTAACTGTTCCAGATTCTGTTCGAGTAAATATCGGCCTGATTTAAAACACAGTTAATCGGGGGTTTAAAAAAAAAAAAAAATAAAGAAAAAGAAGCGCGTACATTACACCGTGTTCGTTTATCGTTAATATTTGTGCAAAACTGTTGTTGTTTTTTTTTTTCAATTGATTTTTATTACATATATGAATATTTCATTAAAACGTTGCACTCGTTCTTTTAAAAACATAATAATAATACGGTAAACCGCGATATTATATGAATGTAATACTATGTTGAAATCGAAGCGTATACGCGCGTAGTACCAAAACGGCTTAGAGCACAAATTTGGCAATAACATTTCAGTATAATGTTTCGTTTTAAACGATTCAAACGGAAATGTCCGGCAATTTAAGTACTCGATATTATTCACACGCTTTGACGGAATTTATACCAGTTTTTTTTAATGCGGATTATGGTCATTCTGTGCGTTTTAAATAGAAAATATCCTTTTGTCAAAACCGAATAACATTATAATTCTGGTCAGTCTGTATTGAAAATTGCCAGTACTACATTACAGTACAATCGAACATCACGGTGTTTTAACATTTAACTTTATTCGTAAACGCGATTATATGTAACGGTATATACGAAAAGCGCTGCACGATTAAAAACATAATCAAAAGCGATATTTCGAATTGCGTTAAAAACGAATTAAATACAACAACTACTATTTTGTGATTCAATTACGCGCGATTTTACCATTTTTTCTACCCCACACGTTCAATCCGTGCCTGCGGTTTAGCGGAAAACACTTGGAACGTTGTTCGAGCGTTGGACAACTGTCGGTTTTTAAATTGCACGTCAATTATTTTAGTTGTTCTTCAGGTTTTTTTTTTTTTTACTTACTTAACCCTCCCGGTATTACCGACAGGCATAAGAAAACAAAATTATCGCACTGTAAAGCCTATCATTAGGAGGTGCACAAATTGGTTTTAAATTTATAATAATTCGAGTCGTGCCGCAATAAAAAAAAAAAAAAAATAATAATAATAATAATAATAATAAGAAGAAGAAGCGGCTATATCGCGCAGGTACAGAAGACCTACAGCGTGGTGACAGAAATAATAATAATTATTGTTACCATATAATATAATAATACCACCGCGTCATCGTAATGAACGCATATAATGTGCTCGCGTGTATATACAGGTACGCTGTACAGTTAGTGTACGGTGTGTAAAATCATTATGCGCGAGGTCCGTTATCGCACCAGTTGTGGTTAAAACTATACAGACAACATTCGTGACGATATTATTATTATTATTATTATAACGCTTTATAATTTTTATTTATTTATTTTTTTAATTCATAAAAATTATATGATAGTTATTAATAAAAAAAAAGTCTTGCGCGTGCGCGCGCGCTTATCAGACGATTATTTTATTTATTAGGGCATGCACGAGCCGAAATCGATAAAAATATGCGTTAAAAGCGTTTGGAAAAGAAAAAAAGGCGGTACTCTTGAAATAACGAAACGTGCGAATTTAATTGGAAAAAAATCATCGAAATACGCGGTGAGAAGAAACAATTTTTATAAATGTACACACACTGCAATGTGTGTTTGGATAAAACACCGAAATCGTTCAGCGGTCGAACAAAAAAAAAAGAACCGATCAGAACGCGCGGAGTTTGGTGCATAGCCGTCCCAAGGGGGGCAAATGGGGCAAGTGCCCTAGGGTGTCTAAAGTATTATGAATGCAGGGGGCGTCAAAAAAATGAAAGACAAAAAAGAAAAAATTTGTTGTTTTATTTTAGATATTAATTTCCCTTGTATCTATATGATAATTTCGAGGATGAGAGTATTTACTATTAAAATAAATAAAATTATGTAATTAGATATTACGTTAGTTGTAAATTTTTTTTTTTTGTGGGGGACGTCAAATATTGTTGCCCTAGAGCATGATTGGTGGTTAGGACGGCACTGGTTTGGTGGCTATAGGTGTGTCGGACCGGATAAATGTATTCAATGCGTTTTAATCATATTTCAGTATTTAATCCGAATGTAATATTATTATTGTTAATGCGCAAAACGCGCCGTTTATCTATAATAATACAACAATACGCGACAACGATCGAAATTATTATTATTATTTTTCAATTTCTGTGTTTGAAACGTATATAAAAAACACTATGAAAATACGCGTTTTTGGCTGCTTCAAGTGTGGTGTGTCCGCACGATATTCCGACGTTTTAGGCGACGCGATGGATTTTTCGGAAGTCCGTTGTGTCAAAATGATTGAGACGATTTCGAAACCTTTTATTTTTCTTCTTTGAACTTTGGTCGTGTGATAACGGTGTTCGTGCAGTCTTCGCGCAGTGCACCGTATCGTCGGAAACGCGCGTATACTATCGTGTACGGAGTGAGAATAAGAGATGTCTGAAAAACCTCAACTGAGTTTTATGCTACGCTGCAAATACGGTTTTTAAAAAACGTTTCGTATAAGTTTTTGGATTTTTTTTTTATGTATAACGATAGCGAAAAAGCGACCGATATTCAATAGGATCATTTTTTTTCGAACTCATTATGCGTAGAGTGCTCGATTAACGGGTTTGATCTATACCGTGCGACTGAACCGTGTAGATTTAGTGTCGATTGGTATTTCGCCGTCCTCTAGAAATATGAAAAAAAAAAAATCATATTTTAACTGCCGCGTTTAATATTATTATTACTATTAATGTGCTGCAACTTTGTGCACGTATACTCGTGTATAAATGTCGACCTAATTTACGAGGTTAGAAAAGTAGTAAATAAACGCACGTGAATCGCGTGAAGACGTGTTATGCCGACGTTGACGAGCAATTGTATAGGCGGGACGGATTTCTGCAAAGTCGAATCGATTTGACTTCGACTGGGGGGTCATTAGTTCACCGTGTTAAGACGAAAATTAAATTTGAAAAATATATTTATTTATTTTTTTTTAAACTCATTTAGGTGTATCTTAATAAAATGTTGACGAAAAATCGGAATTCAAATTTTTTGTATTTATTTATATAGCAGTACACGAGAGTTTTCAATTTGCAGAGTTCTGATAATAATAATAATCAAATATTTATGATATACACTGATGCAGAGGACTATTACAAGTGTGTGTGTGTGGTCGCGATGCAAGCCTACATGGCGATTGTCTGGAAAACTATTCGGAAATATTGTATAAAAAAAAAATACTTCTTTTTGACGAAGACGATACTTATTCTATATGACGATATAATCTGTGTTCGATTTTCATATAGTGTACAAATAGACGCGGTATTATGAGATTTTCGAAAAAACAATGTCTGTCCGGAAAAAAATGTATTGCACCGAGAAAAAAATAATAAAAACGCGCCATTATTGTATCGTAGACAATGTAAAATAAATATACGTTTTATTGTCGGTCGTATTAAAGATATGGATTGATGAGAGATAAATTTAACGTTAATTTATTTTATTTTACAATTTTTTTTTTCATGTATTGTCGCGGAACCGTATACAATTTTTTTTTTACCGGATTATTATATTTCTTTTCAGGTAGATACAGGAATGTTACGACTGCAACACCGTATAGAATGCTTACGAGGACCGTAGGATGCATACTAGTTGGAGTATTAATTTCGATATGGTTGGGAAATGTTGGAAGTCAAGGTAAGTTTATAATATATTGTGTATCGAAAACCAAATCGTACTTCCTTCAACGGGCCATGTAAATACGTTAGGTGTCAGGGGCGTATTTATGGGGGGCTGACGGGGCTTCAGCCCCCCGAAATTTCAGGAATTTTCTTTACTAATTCGAATGCCCTATAGCTGCAGTAGGATGTATATATTTAATTAATAAATTCCTAATATTTAGTTGTTTTTAAAATGTTGAGAATTTGGTAATTTGTCCTATTTTTAAGACTTAGTCTTGCATTAGAATTTAGAAATAATTCAACAATGATATTTACTCAATGCCTCAGCCCCCCCAAAAAAAAAATTTCTAAATACGCTTCTGTTAGGTGTTATACGCGTTTTAGTATTATATGATGAGCACGCGCGTATAGATATAACAGAAATTATATGTATACAGTGGACTGAAATTCTAAACATCTAATTATTTCCAAGGCAATAATATAAACATTGATGTGTAAATAATATAATAATTTGAAAATAAGATTAAAGATTCAATTTTTAATATATTTTATAATAGCGGTCGTGTCGACGGATTTCGTTTCACTCGGCTTTTAAATATTTTATTGAAATTAATGATTTGCAACACAGCACGAATGTAAACGCTCGTTTTTTTTTTTTTTGAAGAGATGCTCATAAATAGCCGATATATTGTAAGGCGATAAATTCGTAACCACAAACTTGTAACGATTAAGTAAATACGCTGTCGTTCACGCACTTCGTGTCCAGGTGAAATACGAAGAATTTTTAAACAAAATACTTTATAGAAAAAAAAAGAAAACAGAAAAATTGGTTAATTTTTTTATATACACTAAAATCTTAATTATTTCGACGGAAAATAAAAACGAATTTTTGTTTTCGATTAATTTCTTAACTTGTAACAATAGTCGAAAATTAAAAAAAAAAATTATTTTTATCACTTGCTTTTAACTGACTGGACCATATATTTTACTGGGCCTATTCCAGTTATTATTATTTCGTTTTTCTTTCATTAACTATTGTCCGTCTTTTGGGTTCTATCGTATATTTATAAGAACACGTACCCGTACGTCGCGCATAAAATGTCATTAAAACCGGTCGGTAAAATATAGGCCGTGTCTAATTGTTATTGTTGACGTACTGTAGTGACTAGTGTAGCTAATTACTAAATTAAACGCTCGTATAATAGAAGGATAATACATATGTATATATATATTTTTTTTTTTGATACTATAACAAAAAAAAAAAAAAAAAAATTATACACCATTATAAAATAAAGATTGGTTTATCACAGAGTGTTCGAAAAACATTTACAACTATGTAAATTAAAGAAATAAAAATAATGTCGCAGTATTATATTATATACACGGTTTGACGAAAATCGAGTGGAACCAAATTATGATTATCGCTGTTACACTCAACACGAATAATGGATGTGTTCGCCGCTCGGTGATATTAACGATACCCGTACAGAACCACCAAAAGCAATAGTTATTAATTTGTAGTATTGGCTTTCGCTATGACCGAACATTTCGTATAAATCACCGCGTCTCGAATCAGTCACGGAAGAAGAAACAGAAGGCGAGAAAAAAATTTTTTTTTTCCCCCGATACAATTAAGTACCGTAGGCGACCCAACGGTCATTTCACTCGTTTAATAATATAGTTATTAGATTTAATATTGAAAAAGAAGAAGAAGAAAAAAAACGAATTTAACCAGAAAACAATTTTCACAAATGTATACTTATATTACTATCTATTACGTCTAACGCGTTTTTTTCTCTTTCTTTTAATTTTTTTGAAAGACTTTCTATTTAAACTATCAAGTAATCACATTAAAAAAAAAAAAAACTGAAATTACTAAAAAAAAAAAATAATATATACTCCCGCGCATATAATATTAATGCGGGAGGATATTATGAATTTATGATAATCTACATTATAAGTTTGCGTACATTTATGTACCTCTAGGAATTATAATGATACATTTTCATCACAAATTTCAACATTCTCGACAGACGATTACGACGATATTGCATTGCGTATCGCGTTCATCACCGAGCAAATATACTAGATGAAAAAATAAAATTTGTACTTTATACAATTTTTATTATTATATTACAATATATGCGTTAACTTTTTTTTTTTTTTTTTAATGTATATAATTTGAACGTCGAATGAAAAAAATGTTATTATTTTATTTTCATTTTGCTCAACGTACAGATAAAATAACGTGAAAGTAATACGCATTATACGTTTAATAGACGCGACCGTATTAAATTTAGAAGTAATTAAAACGTGGACGGTTCACGTAACCTATAAGCGCACCGTCCGGCGCGTTTAGGATTGTTCCGACCGCATAGGTTGGCGTAGCGGAACGGTACGTAGAAATAGGAGCAAACCAGCGGGAAGATCTACCGCTGGAATCTTAAAATTTACTTCTGATAGCAAAACAGGTGCGTCAATAGAACAACATTAATAAGTTTGTTTTGAGGAAACGCGTATCACTCAATAATGAACTTCTGAGCTCTAAGCGTTGTGACACCGTGTGGTCGACGCTCGATATCGAGGATGGAAGTAACAAAACTAATAGACATTTACGTTGGACTCTTTCGAGTTAGGGTGAGAGTGTTATACAATTCGAGAATCAAAAGGTAGAGTACTATAATACTAATCGTTATTCAGGAAACGTTTCTCGTCGTCTAAAAAACCGTTCGTTTAAAACCTTGTGATGACATGCACGAGGTGCACGTCTACCGGCATTATTGTGGAAATTATGTCCAATACGAGACAATTCGTCCAAATTTTTCGTAGTCTCGCGATAGTTTTCGTATGAAAACAGACGGGGAGGGTTTAAGTTAGGAGCTTAGGTTAGGTGCCGTACTGTTTTATCGTCGACGATGTAGACTGCAAGTATCTGAAGCGACGTCCTTTTGACGTCGCACGAATTTGTTGTTTTTAATAAATATTGTATACCGGAACATGTTGTTGTTTATATCGATTCGCGCGTATACGTTATAAATTGTTTCGTTCTCGTGTACAGCACTGAATACTTGACGGACCACATCGCTCTTTTTCTGCTCGACCGTTTCTCGAAGAATTTGCTTCGGTTCTCGTTTCGATCATTTTTCGAGGTCAAATTATATGAACGCATATAATTAAATTAAACGCAGACACGGTGTTTTAAGAAGAAATTATATAAATATAAACCGTATTTTTCGACTCCTGACACCCTGTTTGTACGGGGGGAAGCAAATACTCAATACGCGTGCGTATAATTATAATACTGTTACACATTATTATGAACCTAACGCGTTCGGTAGGTAAGAGGTTCCCGAGATAAATAACCGATTCCCGGCGGCGGCGGCATGTCTTGCACCTGTGTGCGTGTGCCTTATGAACATTATAACTGTACTGCACAATCCAGATGGTAATGAAGCATCTACGTAGTCACGATCCGTTCTTTTGTCAGTAGTCCGAGGCGGAGGCAGCACGCATTACTAATTTTTTTATAATTATATGTTTTTCTTTATATAATAACAGCGTACACGTGGAAAGAAAAAAAAAAAACGAGTCGTGTATATTGTTCGTGTCCTGCGCGTTATTAATATTATTCGGCGATCAGTAAACTGCAGAGTATATTATATGCGAGATTGATGAAAGTATTGGAACTTGAGCGTTGACCGGCTAGCTACACGTTATACCTGCACCTATATATTTGTTTAGTCTTATACGTACATATACGACCCGGGGCTAAAGTGAAGGGGTACGCCGTAAGGGAGCTGAGTCCACCTATATTTAAAAGTGCTGAAAAAATGCGTCCTCTTTAAAAGTTATTATCTTTCAAACGGCACGGCGGTACGTTCGAAATCGTGTCGAAATTTAAGGGGCCGAGTGCAAGAAGGGCATTTTCGCGGAAATGCTCATTTTGCTTAAAACGCTTTTTCGGATTCAGTGACCTCTATACTTGTAATATGTACAATTTCAGTTTAAAATCTTACGGGCAGTGCGCAAGAAAAGCGTATATAAATGCTTTTCTTGCATGGAACACGTGTTTGTTCTGTTTTCCTTTCAAAATTATTCAGGCAACACGCGACTTTGAGTGTCCTCTGTCGGTGAAGGTAGAGTTTTGATAATAAAATTTCTCGTTTTGTTTTCAATAAATTAGTTTTTAGTTATGCGTTTAAATTATGCGGCCGATTATTTTTCTAATTCTGTATACGTCCAATACATAGTTTTAAGGCCTCTCATGCGAGAACCAGCCTGTTAAAAAAAAAAAGTAGCAAGCGACGTTTGGAAATTGAATAATATATTTTATTGGCGTTGTTCCGACTGTGAAATTCTCGTTTTTTAATCCTTGTTGTCGAAATAGAATAGGTAATTGCTGTTTGATGCGAGAAGGGCATTTTCATGACCGAATATTTCATTTATTTACAGCTTTGTTGACACAAAGAGAAACAAAACGATGACATGATTATTTTTTTTAAGATACGATCTTTCATCCGACAAAAATTTCATAACTACGCGGGCAGTAATGCGTAAGAATAATAATAATCGATTTAACTTTATTCGATTACGTTTTTAAAAATTAAACGTTAAACATAAATTTAAATATTGGAAATCTAAAAGGAAATCAATATTATAAAATTAATATAAAAATCCTATCTATATAAATTATGTTTAAAATTCATTTAGTTTTCCATGTGTATAATCGTAATTTTTTTTTTTTTTTTGGATATTTTGACATACCTATATTGGCTGCATTTTAAACCATTTTAGGTTATAATTTTCAATAATTTTTCAAACGATTCGAATAAACGCAACAGCGCACGAAGATCGATAAGAATAAAACGAAAGCAAGTTACGCTCAGATCGCGGGTAGTTTGTATAACGTATACCTACTTACGTACCTATGTACGATGTGAAAGTTCTCGTGTTTATTTTTCAAATTATTCGCCAGAGAACGTTGTTAACGGTTCAAGAAACATAATTCGACCATACACAAAGTTTCACTTGCTGAAAACAGTATCGGCTATCCGCGGTCTGAACTCGAAACGATTAATATGGACGATTAATAATTTTACAAAAAAAAAACAAAAAAAAAACCTAGTGGCTTATGTTTTCATCATATTCTGTTTAAAAAAAAAAAAAAAAAAAAAATGATACTAGAAATAATTGTTCAGCGGTATATACCAATATTTGTAAACTAGATTGTAATTTAATTCAAACGGTTAATGAATATACACAATAATAAGTTAATACATGTTCAAAACATATAATATGTCGATGGATTAATTGTTATATAATGAGCAATTGTGCACATAGGAAAGCGAAATATACCTTTGTATTTTATTTTTCGATTTCCTAAATTACAAAATATTACAAATAAAAGAGAAACGATCCAATTATTCCCCCATCCGAAAAAATTTTTTTTAAAAATTTACAATCGATTAATCGAATCGCGTAGATCATACTTTAGGATAAATCTACTTTTTACGCGTACACCACGGAATTTG